>JAZHYW010026598.1:0-36873 GCA_037355805.1 Ixodes ricinus
AAGGATATAACAAGGGGCGATACATTGAGCCTTCTGGAGCAGATTGGCCCCAGCACCATAAAGTAAATCTTCGAAAAAGCATTTCTAAACGACAGCACATTAGTTTTTAATGAGACAGTTTTCAGTTAACCTTATGCGACAAACGCTTTTGTGGGGTTTTTATAAAGCGGCGAGCAATCGTTAACGAAACAGCACACAAAAACACGAAGACAAGTGATAGCTGTTGCAGTGCATTGAGTGATGAAGGAGCGTACTCACTTTGTACAGCTTTGGGTTTTTTTGTTTATCTGTTTTGTTCATCGTTAACTACAATCAAGCGCCGGATCTCCACAATAACATGGCGACTGCGCCTTTTGGCAAACAGTTTCTCAAAGGCAGACGACTCTGATGACTCTACAGCACATGCACACACGACAAAATAAAATATTAAAAACATTAAGGAGTGCCACTACGGATAAAGGAGAAACACCTAAAACACTCCAGCAAAACTGAATGAATGCTTGAAGCTTATATTGATCTGTTGCCGTGTAAGTTTTATCTCAATGACATGGCGCCTACACAAGGATACACTTTCGCCATACTGCGGGAACGTAGCCCGCACAGAGAGGTCACGTGCACCGACGACCCCAGCATAAAAGCGGCCAGTTGCGTCGACCCTGCAACGGCCACCGATTATGCGTAAAAAGGCGCTCCTCATAAAAACTGGACAGTAATATCTCGAGGTCCGGCCGAGGCGACGTTATCGCTTCGCACAGCCCTCCTTTGCGAAGGCTGCGAAGACGGTCGTTGGAAAGAGCACCGCACTGTCGGTGTGTTTACGCCATGAAATAAACATGAGCTCTTTCTAGAGATCGTTGAGACAACGGCCAAGGAGTTGACAAACGATCTTTCTTTTTTTTTCGGACCCTTTTCTCTTCGCAGTCACCACATCGGAAATTCGGTGCGACGCCGACTTCATTTATGCATCTGGACTTCGCAGTTCCTAAACATTTATCGTCATGAATGACATCACGCGTTTGCTTAGAGTTTGTTGTACGCGTTATTACATCGTTAAAGCTTCTGGCACTGGGTTTTCGCGACGTCCTCATAAATGTATTCGTCCGAAAGTATGCGTGGCCGATCGCCGCCTTCGTAACACGACGCGTAGCGAGGCGGTCTTCTGCGAAAGGCGCATTTAATGTTCCGTGTTTATGCCCGATAACTCGAGCGGGTTTGTTGACCCATATTCACTTTTCCCTTGTCGAACATTTATTTTTAAAAGCGTGATTAAAAAGACAAAGAAGAAACAAATATTTTGTCAATCAAGGCGTCAAACCATTTCTTGTCGCTATTGTTGCAATGTTTTTGGTGGGTTTTGGTACATGTGATTTGGTGAACTCTTTTTAGAGCTTTGAGACACACAAAAGACGAAAACAAAACGCAAGGAGATAAACGTAATCTCCTGTTGAAATTCTGTAATATAATGAATACAGCTGAGGGACGACAGCAACGAGAACCTGCGCCAGAACTTTGTATACATGCGCAAAATAACTTCATCATACATACAGTACATGTTTGGTTCCGTAAGTCTGGGTGCAATTTTTGATGAATCGAGACGTACACCGCAACCTTCAGATAGAACGCCATTGGTTACTGCTTTTGTCACGCGATCGCTGACGCTAGCCAATGAAGGTTACGCGCAAACCGCAGTGACACTATTGTAATAGCCGCCAAAGATCGAAATGTGCCAAGTCCACAAAATGCACTAAACTTGGAGCGCTAGGCATCACCTGCAAAATTTAGCGGATTGTTCGCTCGGTCGTAATGCTTTGGCGTCGCGCTTTTTCGTTTTATGTTTTCGCTTAGCCCATTAATTTATCAATAGCTCTTGAGCGTTAGATTTTGATTCTGCAGAATAAGTTTGATGTTGACCTGGTCTCATGCTAGTGCGCTAAGGAGTCCGAGCTTGCACTTCAAAAGAGTTCGATTGCATTGACTAACATAATATATATACATGCAGAATATATATATATATATATATATATATACATATATATATATATATATATATATATACATGTATATATATAGTGTATAGGTGCGCCTGAGAGGGCTGTCGGTACTAACAAGACGGAGAAGAGTGGTTAATTCGTCGTGGCCACTTCTAGCAATCAGGTGCGGACCAGCTCTAATTGTCATGGAGTAAACCAGCATTCGTAACAATATGAACGATTAATTTGGTGAACGTCGTCGGATAAAAATGAAACATAGTAACATCGAATGAGACAAGACAATACTTTGATCGTATCCAAGGGCGGACCTTATCTTTCTGGAAGCCTCCCTCGCCATTCTCGCAGAGCACGTCTAAAACGAGTTCATCTAGACAGTCTCAAGGTTTTTCAATTTAATTTCGAGAAAGCACGCGATGTCTTTTCATTTGCGACGTTCGCCATGATGGCAGAATTCATCACTCTACACAAAATGAACTCCGTTCCCAAAACCCCGCTATTGCGCTCACATGTAGTTTATTCGATTATAGTACACGTTCCGTTTTGTTTAATGTCACATCAACTAATGATGCAGCCCCGTTCTACGTAACTTTTCTACCGGTACGTGGTTTCCTAATATGCTCTATGGCAGGGAATCAACGCGAGGGACTGCCAACCCTCATCAACACGTAATCACTCAGACATATACCAGGCAGATTAAAAGCGATCAGAACAGTAATCATGCGACTGTAAAAGCATGCTCATCATGCAACGTGCATTCGGGGAAGCCGCTTGATCGACTCGTCGTCTTCGGTGTAACTGCTGTATAGATGTTATATCAACCACCTCACCTCTGGCCATTTTAAAGAAATAAATAAACAATAAATAAATAAATAATCTTTATTTCCATCGATTGTGATGGTGGGACCCGTGGAAAAAAGCTGCAATATGCAGCTTGACTGGTCCTCGGGCCCCTACAATGGTCAGCAGCAACGGAACGGAAATAAAAATAAAAAATACACACAAAAAGCAACAATTGAAAGATACATAACTACGCACTTGCCTGTTTTTTGAAGCAAATAGACAAACACAAAAAGCAACAATTAAAATTTACAAAACTATGCACTTTGGCCTATTAATGGAGCAAAATAAAACAAAAAATAGAAATCAGGTACAAATCAGGAGCAAAAATACAAACGCAATTCTTTAGAAGTTTTAGAGTCAAAATCTACATCATCAATATAAAAATTATTTAGCAAGTGTGGTAGGGCAAATTTAAGCATTTGGAGACCATAGTTCGTTCGCTGAGTGACCATCTTCCACTTCTCCGCGCCGCGAGTGGGGTATGCTGGTGAATTTTCCTGTAAACCTGCAAGGTTTTCTAAAAAAACATGAGCCCCTTATTTTTTCCCTCCTGAAACTAGCACATAGTCTATAATCGTATAACTTGTAAATAGTAATTATCTTAAAATTTCTAAATATTTCAGAAGTGTGAGCATCATAAGGGACATTACATATGCTCCTTAATATTATTTTTTGTAACAAAAACAGTTTTTCTATATTGGTTAGTGTCGATGAACCCCATACTAGATGGCAGTATGTTAAGTGAGAGTAAAATAGAGAGTTGTAAACTAACAATTTAACATTCGTGGGCAACAAAGAACGGTTGCGATTTAGGATCCCAATTACTCGGCATAATTTTGGAATAAGATAATTTATATGACAATCCCAGGACATGTTCTCATTAAAAAATACGCCAAGAGTTTTGAAGGAACTAACTATTTCAATTGGACAAGAATTTAAACTCAGTGATCTAGATAAAACCACAGACTTGTTTTTTGGACGAAAAATTATTGCTTTTGTTTTATTAATGTTTACCTTTAAAGAGTTACAATCGCTCCAGGATTTTATCTTTGATAAAGTGTGGTTGGCCATATCTATTAAGTCATCACCTGTTTCGGAAGAAAAAAATATGCTAGTATCATCCGCGTAGTTAACAAATTTTGCTTCCCTGTTAACGTTAACAATGTCGTTTACGTATAAGTTAAAAAGAAAGGGTCCTAAAATACTTCCTTGCGGAACACCTGAGGTGATGGGTTTTACCGTGGATGAGTAACTGTTCATGCATACGAATTGTTTACGATATTGCAAGTAGGACTGTAAAAGCAACAGTGCCTGTCCACGGATACCATACATTTCAAGTTTTTTTAAATAAGACATCATGACTTAGGCAGTCAAATGCTTTCGTGAAATCTAAAAATAACCCTAGCACTATTTTTTTGTTTTCAAAATTTTTCAAAATGAATTCTTTTTGGGTAAGTAACGCTGTTTCAGTAGAACAGTCCTTCCGGAAACCAAATTGAGAAGAGGTAATAAGATTATATTTGTTTGAAAAGTTTACTAAACGATGATAGATTAATTTCTCTAAAGCTTTAGAAAAAACGGGCAATATAGAAATGGGCCTATAATTGCCTAGCTCATTTTTATCGCCTTTTTATATAAAACAGACACCTTTGCTATCTGCATTCGTGTAGGAAATACACCCGTTTCAAAAGAAAGATTAAATATATACGTTAACACGGGAGCAATTATATCGATGACATATTTAATTGGACGAATTTGTATTTCATCAACATCACAACTTGCACTATTTTTAGCTGCATTATCACATTACTAACTTCTGTGCTGGTAATTGGCTCTAAAAATAGAATTGCAGTTCCTTTGCTGAATATATTTGCAGGAGTCGGAACCATCGACAGTGCTACCTAGATTTACAAAATGATCATTAAACACATTTGCTAAGTTTTTACCGGTTACGTAAACACCTTTGTACAGTAACGTTTCAATGATGTTAGACACAGGAGCATCCTTAACCAAAGAACCTAGATGCTTCCACATAACATCGGTGCGACCACTTGATGCAGATCTGGGTGGACACCGTGCCGGCGTATATTTTGTGTATTACTACTGCGTAATTAAGTACACCAAGCTAGCAGTCGTACCTCAGTGGCAAAACATATTTCGTATGCAGAGGAAAGTAATGTTGCATTAGTCAAGCAGTCTAAACTTACGCTGTCCAGACATGTAATGTATAATTAACATTTACCCTTTACATCCTCGCTTTATGTCCAATAAGTCGGTAGGTTTATGTCGGACATTATTAACTTTTTTTAATACATAGTTGGCATTGATATCACATCATGTGCCACTGTGGTAGCCTCGCTGCTGAGCGCGTACCTTCTACAAGTCCACCATCAAATAAAATCGGTGCTCGATTTTCTTATCAAGAACAAGCATGGATGACCATAGCATACACCGCATCGCGTGCATGCAGTGTATAGACCATTCCAGAAAATGGAATGGTTTATTCGTTCTCCTGCCTGCCGCTCGCCCTCTCGCGGACAAACAATGAACCAGAGGAACGGGGAAGGAGGCGGAGACGGTGGGAGAGAACCGTGTTACCGCACGGTTCTTGGTCGGCGTTTTCTTAGATCAGTAAAAATCGAGTGCGTTAATATAGGAATTGTTGTGTTCTGCCTCGCAACTCTTAAAAATCAACATGCTTATTTTCTTAACGTACGTCAACATCTCCGTCACCTGTGATGTGCTCGTGCCCTGACCGCTTCATATTTCTAGCCAAATATCTTCATATTTCTAGCCAAATCTTGGGAGTACCGCCCCGCCATCTATAGGGCGTTCGAGTTGCGAATAGCTACATGGTCTTCTGGCCGGTGCCATTTTCAGCGTACGTGAGCATATTCCGCGTGCTTTGCTCCCAGCCACAACTGACCAACATGCGCGAGCTGAGTTGTGAATTTCTCAACATTGGAACGGCGTAGAGATGAAACAGATCAACTTTATTGCACCCTATTTGTTAAAATTTGGTATGAAAATATTCGCATGCTCTATGTATACTTCCAACTTCCACTAAATCGGTACGAAATCTACCGTAGACAGCCACGAAACAGCAAAACATTTTTCTAGAACTGCAAAAGTGTCTCGGGACATGAAGCTGGTGCTGCGCTCCAAATAACATTCCGGCGAGCCCGTGGTCGCAACTTTGGCGACAGCGAAAATGAACAGTCGAAATGCAAACACATCGCAATAAACGAATAAGAAAAGTGCTTTAGTTTTGCGTATGCGGTTCTGTGACGGGAAGCATATCATGGCGACGGGCGAGCGAACGTCGTCAGACACGCACGCGCTGCAAGCTGGAGAAACGGAAGGAAAAGTGAGAGGAAAATGATGCATCGGGCGTGGCAAACAATGCGGGCGGTGCCGGGGCAAAAAAAGATTAAACGACGCCCCGGGAATAATACGCTGCTCGGCGAGGGAAGCGGGAACGCACACATCCAAGCATAACACGCTCCCTAAACAAGAACGTTGCGGCAAAGACGCAACGAGGCAGCGCAGGCAAATGCGGGCGTGCTCACTAATTCGGGAGAGTGGTTCACGCGGTCGCCGCTCCTGGAATGCAAACCGTGGCCCTGTTTTTTTGTTTTTTTTTTTTTTTTTTTGGGTGTATTTCAGTTGTTTCAGTCTTCCGTTTATATTTACGCCTTTTTTTATTCCTTTCTTTCATTTCGTGTGCTTGATGTATGTAGCTACGGACATGTTTGCATCAGGGTTGCTAATTTTATGCGCAGCTGTGGCAGCCCGCAAGTGTTACGTACGGTGAAGGGACGGTTAGTTTCTCCTTCCTCACTCCCTCAGACCAACGAGAGAGTGAGCGGAGAATATTCACGGATAGCTCGAGAAACACGGGGCGTGACGAGTCTTCGTAGCAACCTCACTATTGTTCCGCAGCCAATGAGGTTATACGACATTCGGCGATAAGGACGCCGAAGAACGAAGCACGAAGCGTTCACGTAACAAGCCACGCCCTGCGTTTTCTTTAGCTCCGAGTGACTATGCTGAGATGACACAGCCTATTTGGGGAGGCTCACGGAGATGTACCGGGAGTATTCGCTGGACGCCATATTTGAGGGCGATGTGTAGAGCGCGTGCTCAGAACGAGCTCAACACTAATAGCCCGGTAAGAGCGGCAATATCGATGGTGCGAAACGCACGCAGCAAAAGAACTGCGGAAGCTCGCCGTCTGCACGGACTCAACAGCCGCGCACGCAGCTATAGTCGCCTATCAATACTCCCTATTCGCGACTCCAGCAAAAACGGACGATAACTAGCGGAAAAACACTGCGGAAACTGGCCGGAACCGGGTCCTTTCGCAATTTCTGTTCGTCGCTCGTGGCTTCCGGGATTACATGTTTTCGGTGGTTTGCGCGATAGAACAGTTCTTTCCGTGATTCTGTCGTAGCTGCAGTATCAGCGTGTTCCCAGGTTGCTCTGCACGCAACCTTCGTAACTGCGGGAACCAGACATTCCGCATTTATCAACGATCAGCAGCACCGTGGAGGACGTAGGCAGTCCTTTCATCGCTTCCTCGAAGAAAGTCAAGCCTCTGGAAGCTCGCTTACGCCAGCTCATCGCCGCAGGTTCGAAACGTGGAAGATAAAAATCGGGGCAAACCATTTTGAGTCCAGTGCTCGCTCCTATGCCCTGCGTTGTGCGTTGAGCTGGCACATGGCACAGCACAACCTATTTTAGACCGCCATATTTGCCCGATGGTGGCGACCCCTTTAGGTCGCTGTAGTCGCGAATACTTTATTCACCTTAAGCTGAGACTGTAGCCAATGCTGCACGAGCACGAGAGCACGAGATCTCGACTTTGAAACGTTTGTCCGCGGAACGAGCGCTCGCGCAAGAAAGGCGTGTCTCAAAGCCAGCAGCGCGGGCTAGCTCGCGCTCTTAGCCTTGGCTGTAGTCTCAGCTTATGGGTGAATGGAGTAGAGGAAGCTTCTGGAAGCGACGTGACACCACCAGAGGTGAAGCCAGAGGAGACTTCCGGTTTGGAGGGACACGCCCCCAACGATGAATGCGAAAATGTTCCAGAAGCCGGGATTCATGATTAAAAACAAATACCTCCGACTTGCATAACAATACCAACAATTTATAAGTAGACGTTTCGTCTCCTATGCAGCGAAACATCATCAGTGCAGCCTAGGAACACCCGACTAGCTACCAGCAACCAAACGCTTGCTTTTTCCTTCTCTTCATCCGTAGCGCTGGTTCTGCCGACTTCTTCGTCCATGGCATACGGCAGACATCATCATCGTCGAGAGACATCGTCGGCTCTCGTTTCAACGTTTTTCGTCCGTCGTAGATGTGAAGTTAAATGAAAAGTTATTTCAGGATGTCGGTGTAGACGTCGGGGAGGGGGCCGCGGTTAGAATTACAGGCGGATGGGTCACTGCGAATACACCATGACTCCAGAAATCTTCTGGGGCCCCACCGTTGTTCACGTGCCAGGGTCACAGCGTTCGCGAGGTCAAAAGTGTGACCAGTCGTCCAACAATGGTCCACCAGTTCAGTTTTTGATCTTGTGGCATGTGATGCCTTCTCCACGTCTCTTCTGTGCTCTTTGAGGCGGGTACTCCATTTGCGGCCGGTTTCTCCGATGGTGGGACGCCCTCAAGGGTGCCCAAGTCCGTCCAATAGCGTCCAAGGGTGCCCATCTTTGTCCAATAGCGTCTTTTGGTTTTGGTCATCGTTGGGGGCGTGTCCCTCCAAACCGGAAGTCTCCCCCGGCTTCACCTGTGGTGGCGTCATGTCGCCTCCAGAAGTTCCCTACCTCCATGGGGAGGGTGGATGGATGGATAGATAAATGAAGCTGAACACTTTTAATCGGGGGCGGCTTGCAACACCTAGCAAAAGCTTTTATAAATTATAGATCAAGCATGCGCGCACCTAGCGGCTAAGTTGAGAACTACACCCGTGGGGGCGACAATAATGTAAATTATTTGTTCGCGTTTCTGACGCGACGCTCGGCTGACGTAACCTGGGTCAGCGCTCGGCAGGCGCAACTATGATCCAATCCACAGGCCTCGCGTTGGATCAGTCTTGAGGCAAACAAGCTTGTCAAAGCGCCCCCTGTAGTTCGATTTCTTCACCACTAGCTGGTGTGAGACCGAAACGTGGTTATATAGGGACGTGAAAACATTAAAAAGGTGCACACAATACCGTATTTCGCGTACCCGTCTTTTTTATTTTTGGTTCGTATAACCTACCTTACTTTCAAATTTTAATTACAAAATACCATTCGCCGAATCGGCGACAGATATATGAACGCCATTTTAATTTGAGAAAGCGCCTATATGCATCCAGCATAAGCGGCGAGCACCTAAAGACAGTCAGCGTTTGACCTTATAATGACAGACCCCGTATGCTCAATAAAAAAATTCCGAAAAGCCTTTACCCTTGTTCATCACTTAAGCTTGGAAAAGTATGGCGTCCTATTCCAGCCCGTAGTGTTTCACTTGCGACAATTCTACGCCATTCACATATGTTAGGGAGAGCGCAAGACGCGCTCGTGCATGTTTAACACTCGAAACAACGTAAGCACGTCGCCACGTTAGTCCTAGTGATTTTGCAGCCGGCGCAGCTTCAAGTCACGTGGCACCTCGTAAGCGCCGCGACGTACATCTCACCAAAAAGCCGAGTTGACGGTCTCCCGATACCGGAATTGCTCTCTTTCTTCTCTTTTCGGTGTCTGGTCGAGAAGGAGGAACATTTGTCTCGCACGGCGTAGACGCTGCGACGTGATCTCCCGTGCCGCAAGGTTTCGACGGGAACGCGAAAGTCGTTTGTAAAGTGTCAGCCCCCGATTGGGGAGGCCTCGGGGATCCAGATGCCTCAGACACGTCTTCGCGACCCATTCCTCAAAGCGAAATATATCGGACGCTAATATATATGTATATATATATATATATATACTATATATATTATATATAAACAAAATTTTACTTTATTTTAAAAAAAAAGAAAAAAAAAAACAAGCAGAATAAAGGTAGAAGACATTCATTTGGTCCCGCGATTTCGGCCAGGTTTCTTTGAACCAGACGAACTTCTGATTTCAGTAACGTAAAGGAGATGGCGGGAAAAAAAAACAGCTTCAAAAACGTTGCTTGGCTGGAAGCGCTGACAGCGATGTTTCGGGTGGACGCATGCTCCCTACGTGAGCAGTGGCAAGACGGACGCTCGCTCGAAATCCCAATGAAACAAAACGAACAAATTGTTTCGCGGCATCGGAAATACCGAGTTCTCGAAAATTCCGCGAAAATACGCGGGGATTTGATCGAGAACGATTCCCGGATAAACTAGGAAAGAAATAGGCAGTGATATGAAAAGAGCTGAACGCGTGTTGGTGGCGGGAAGAGTGGAACCTGAGGGTGAAAAGGACGTCGTCGCTTGTCTTGATTGTACCTTGTTTCGCGTGCGTAGAAAGCAATCTGTTTACAATGAAACGACTACAAATTACCTCGTATTTTTCGTGGCAAAAAAGTTCAATTCGGTCTCGTCTTCCCGTTCAATGTCTCTCTTTTTCTTTAACTTTCCCTCGCATATTACGTATATCAATACGCTCGTCGAAATACGTTTCTCAAGTTTTATCATTCAAACTGTGGAGGTTTAAATGTCAACAGGCCCTTCATTACGTAAATTCTATTATAAAAAAAAAACATCGGTGTTCTTTTTATTACCCAAGACGTCACGCAGCTTTAGATCACGTAACGTAAGCATGATAAAAGAAACCGTGATAAATTTGTACAACCAAAAATTCACGTAGAAAAAGAGTATACAATACTTCTAGAAGGGCCACTGTACGTAATCTTTGGTCATTTTACGAAATCGTGAATTCCTTTTTTCTTGGCGAATTAACATTTTTTATTTATACATCGTAACTGATCCCGTAAAAATAATAAAAAATTATAAGGGAATTTGTTTTTATTTTTAGGCGGTTGACATTTTACGGGCAAATGACAATGATCTTATCCAGATGGGCATCGTACCGGCGGGAGCTCGCGTAATCATTATGCTCAATATTTATTAAACTTTTATATTATCAGTTTTAAAGCACCCAGGTTAGTGTCCAAGCTCTATTAGATAAATTTCTCATTTACAGCGATAACCAAAGTCGCAATACCTTAAAGACGGAGCAGCATCTTAATGTCTAAAACTGATCGTCTAATAGGTTGCGTTTACATGGACGCGACAGTAGAGCAGCGAATGTAGAGAGAACCAGTTTCTCTTTTCCTCTTGTATCCAATCACAATATATCTGGATACGATGCGGTCGCATCCATGTATACGCGGCTATAGACTCTGTACTAAACACAAACGAGCAACAAGGGCAACGCCATTTCATGGGCACGAAACATGTTATTGATTCGGAGTTGGGGCCGAACGCTCACGCATGCTCTCATGTTCAATATATCCTCCAAGTATGTGCCTAAAGAATAATGCACTCGGATGATTGACACAGCTGCTAATAATTTCAGGCACTTTTGAAAAGGCTGTATTGTCCTTGCTTTTTGACATTCATATAATTATTACCTCCTAATTTATAATGTTTCGATTTTTCCGAGTTTACACTCTGGATAATAATAAAAGGTGGTTTGCTGGATTCATATCTTTTCGCAGTTCCAAGGAAAATATTATTTTACGTGTGTTGTCAGTCACATTAACGTTTTTGGACGAGAAAAAACCTTCATTAATAACCACGTACAAATTTTCTCCAAAAGATCAGTTATTGCACGATATACAGCACCCTTACGAATCGGCATAAACCACCTCCTCGCTGTGTGTGTCTTCTCAAAAAAAGAAAAAGTCAGCGTTTATTAAACTAAGCTTCATGACAACAAGAGTGCACTCTGCAAAGAGTCTTATTTGAGGTGTCTTTGTCTCCTTTGCCACCACGGTGACCTCGAGTATTGGGAAAAATTCAAGGAGAAGTGAATTTAATATTATTTTGAATATCGAAATGCAATTAAACACAAAGCTTTAGTTACCGCGTACAGTTTTGTTTTTACGGCAATGCTGGCTAGAACATCACTTGGGTTGTTTCGGATGGTGGCATTCCATACCTTCTACCAAGACAAGCAACGGCTTGCTTAGTCGAATCGCATGAGGTTTAAACTAATTTGGTTCAAATGTGCAACGGAAATGATGCAGTGATTCTTCTACAAAAAAGGAGGATTCAGGCAAAATGGCAACAACGAGTGAGGATGAAACGGTGAAGCAATTTTAGGTGTTATGTTTTACCTTTTATGGCGTCTTCGTGTAAAGGTCACGATTCATGGGATGTTTTCATTCCACACTGCGTAGTATCAAAGGCAAAATAAAGGCCGGAAGGAGGACACAGGGTAAATCCGCTTTGATACGACGACGGAGAAGCCGACGGGTGCTAAGAAAAAGGCATCCCCAAATATTGGGTGCTTAAGGGTGGAGTCCTGGGAACCACTAAGCACAGCCGTCGTTAGGCCAATCTCTGCGAGGATGCGTACTTTCGGGAGATACATTATGCATTGTCATCTTTTGCCTTTACGATGAGAGTCTGGCCAGCGGATCAATTTATTTCTCTCCAGCGACGCCAAGAAATTTCAACTTGAAAGCCAGATTTTCTTGCACATTTTCTTCCTTCCAACCCGCGTGGTAGAGGAAGTGTGCACTCGGCTGCATAGAGCTTCCTCGTGCCTACCGGTCCACGTTTTTATACCGCTTTAGAAGGTCAGCACATTATATCTGACAGTATTTGCGATGGAGGCAGTGGCGTCACGAGGGTCAGCGGCACCCGGGGCGGTAACCCGCCGCGACACCCCGCCCCCCTCCCCGCTCTCGCGTGGTCCACCGCTACTCCCCCCCTCCCCTCGCTTTCGCGTGTCCCGCCGCGACACCCCCCCCCCCGCTCTCGTGGCCCGCCGCGACACCCCCTGAGCCCTGCACCCGGGGCGGTCCGCCCCCCCCCGCCCCCCCTTGTGACGCCACTGGATGGAGGTATTAGAACATTCTCGTGTGCCATCAAAATGTTTCAGCAGTCGCAAGATTACTTACTATTGTCACTAACTAGAGCTACTAAATGAGCTACGCTTAGAGTATCGGCACTTTGTTCCCGATATTGTTGTGGGCGCCGCCATCTTGGTGCTCGTGCAGGGGAAACGCAACTGCCGATCGTCATTATTCAAAAGTTCGTCTTCCTCAGCATTATTTTCGGTGTTCGGAAGCTCATGCAATATAGTTTTGCTCTGTCGCGAACTGTTTAAACATTCTTGGAGAAAGGAAAAAAGCTTCTTGAGATTTCAAATAAAGCTTCAGATAACTGGCAATCCTGATTTTAAGACACAATATGGCCAAGTGTCGTTGCTTCGAAGCATAGCTTATTTAGTGGCACTATCCCTAACAAGGCGAGAAGGGCAGGGATCAACGTTCCGCTGCAACGCATTCAGCACGAGCTTCCTAAGTTGGACGACGCTTCGGCGTCTCGTGCCATAGCCTCCTCTATACCCACAAAGCCTGGCAGTTCGACGACTTAGCCATAGAGTGGGGCCCGGTCGCAGATTTGGACCGCGAGGTTCTGGTAGCACATAGCATCAAGGAGCCTGTTCTCGGGGAACTTGGACGTCAGCGCACAGCTTTTGCAGCGCTGAGGACCCGAAACACACTTGTTCGCTCGGGAGACGCGTGTTCCGGCCTCTCGCCGCAGCGGGGCGCCAGTCACGTGGCTCTCCTTTCATCCGTTGTCTGCCGCTCCACGTTTGCCATTTCGGCGGCCGCTTCTAGTGGCGATCTGTCAGGCTTTGTCAGTATATAGGAGGCTATGCTCGTGTACCTCGGCTGGACGCGCGTTCAACCGAAGTACACTTGGAAGGCACGGAGCGCGTGCTGCTAGATTCGATAGACACGCCCTGGTGTTCTCACGTTTTCAGTGTCTATAGGTGGCACTAGTCGACGACCACTTCGAACGGTTCAGCCGTATTCTTTAATCTATTCATTCATCCATTCTTTCTGGGCTGCAACAAGGCTCACAAACACGCCCGCAAGCTCCGCGGAGGCTCCGCTCTCCGCGGGATTCGATGCGAGTAACTCGATTAAAGTTTTCGCGAGAGCTTAATCTGGTTTTGCCCCGCTCCGCCTCACCCAAACGGACGAGCCTCGTGCTCTATCGCGCCGACTCTACGAGATCCGATCTGCCTTCCCTTCCGTCCTTCGTTCCCCGCCTCGCGCATATTCTCGCGGGCGTGCCGCGAAAGACGGGAGCAAATTTAGCGGAGCCAAAGAAGCCTCCTCAATTATTGACGACGTAATTATGCGACGGGGCACACGGAACATTGTCGCCCTCATTTTCTTCGCCGTTTTTTTTTTTGGTTCCTCTCGATTTTATATTATATTTTATACCTGGTTCTACTTTCGCCTACTTTTGCTGCCAATTTTATTCCACCATTATACCATACGAAGTATTCGCATGTCGTCGTCAGCCCATGCTATGGCTGAAGCAGTTCTTACACTCTAAAAAAAAATCCGTGCGTCTGCTTTCCCGCACAACACTCGGAGAACAAATCACCGCAACTTACGCAGGCAGCTCAGCGAATGCCGATGCCGAAACATATGTTTAGAACAAAAAACAGTCTGAGTTGTGATATTAAGCAATGCAAGCGTGATGTTTTGCATTGCTTAATTTCACAACTCAGACTGCATTTTTGGTCTAAACATATGTTTCGGCATCGTCATTCGCTGAGCTGCCTCCGTAAGTTGCGGTGATTGCTCTCCGAGCGTTGTGCGTGAAACAGACGCACAAACTTTTTAGAGTGTAGTGTTCGACACAAACAAGTGTCTGACGTTTTTTTTTGTCGGTACGAAAGGAATCTAAAGGATACTTAACGTCAGCATGTCCTTACATGCAGAGCACACAGCTATCACCGCCAGTGAATACTCCATATAATTCCTTAGATACAACAACAAAAAAAAACACGAGTCGCGGCGTGTCCCATGCATCTAATTATCGCCCCGCGGCTAATGAGATTGCTGCGTCATCCGTTAGGAATAACGAAGAACCAGTCAGGAAGCAAGAAGGTGCGCATAAGAAGCCATGCCCTGCATTTCTTAGGACCTCGGTGACAAGAGTGGAAAACGTGAGAAGGTCGAGTGACTTTTCGTATCACTCAGTGCCTAATAGACTACTTCCATAAAACCCTGCGAGCAACACTGCACGCGTTGCACTCTGGGAACTAGTTGGCCAGTGAGGAGAGCGGCATGGCTTCGGTTTCGATCGACACGTCGAGAAGAGATCATACAGAGAGCGTGGATAATAAACAGCCGTTATTTCATGTTTTCTCGACCCGAGCGCATAGTTTTGGGTCTCTAAACTAACCTAAATGGCCAGACCTCGAAGCTTCAGCACGAGCCCGAACCATACGCAAAGCTTGTCTTGACAAAGGCTTGTTTATTTTTGTACTCGAGCCTTCCTGTTAGTGTTTCGAGGTACGTGGACGAACCAGTGCTGGGAATCTCGACGCTGCGAAGCTCGGGGTCTTGCTTGTGTACGAATCAACACGCTGTAACAAACAATAAGTTCGCGTACACCGAGCTCGCAACTTTACTTTAGTGTTGCTGGTCAGCAAGTTTGTTTTTTGTTTTATGTGTCCATTGACGAAATTGCCATTTTTCAATTACTGCTTTTCTTAATACGCCCGAGTACGTGAGGCAAACCTGTGAGACGCCGTTGAAAAGCTAAATGCGAACACTTCTTATCCCTTTCTAGCTGTGCCTACCCGCTGCACTGCACGAAGTGAAGTCCCTACACGCTTGGATCCGACTAATTCAATATCGCATGAAGTTATCCTGCAGTTTTGCAGGATAACCGTTTTGCAGAAAGCAACAGTCGAGCACGTGGGTGAAGAATGTCGGTACAGTTCGGCGGACAGCACGTAGATGCCAAGAACCCCTATGCGGTGCGCCAAATGAACTAAAGAATTCCAAGCGCATTTGGCGGTTGCTAATGGCCATAAGATTTGTTATATGTTTGCCTTCCTGACTGAGCATACCGAGATAATTTCAGCACCACCTTTTAGACAGATCTTGGGTGTCAGTAAAGGCTCGTCCAAAAAGGATTCGCGAGGAGTATGGGACGCTTGTTAGGGACTCCGTCGTAGCTAGCCGACCTGGACGTTTGCGAAAACTTAATCTCCAATCGGCATAAACTTTTAGTGGGATATGTATGATGACACGAGGAGGAATTTATAGTAACTTTTGTGCAGTAGTGAGTGCGAATTTGTTGCGTTTCCTTCAAAGTTCATGCGCCAACGTTGGGCTCAACTGTGAGCACCCTGTCAGGATGCGCTTGTTTTTCTCAATGAAGTAACACGAAGCGGACGTTTGGCAAACAAAATACATGTAGGGCTCAAAGTGACCAAATTTAAATTGTGGTTCAGTGGTACTAGACAGGATTATTGAAAGTGAGCTCAAAGATACAATCGTGAGGTGAGGGAACTAAGACACGTCTTAATACGTTTGCATACGCAGGCACAACATCTAGCATGTCGGAAACCAAGAAAATTGCCCCAGTCTTCCTTCTATATCGCTCAAGAATGCTTAGATTATTGTAAATTCGTGGGAAGTAGGACATTCGAAAATCCAAGCAGCGCATTCGGTCACGGTGTCATAGCATCAATTGAAGAACCTCAATCGAAACCGAAACTGAGTGGCCAACTAGTTTCCAGAGTGCACTGCGTGGAATTCCGCCGCGATGGGGCGCTTCGAGTTTTGGAAGAAGTCTATTGAATGCCGTCGATATTTGGTTATGTTGCCAGACGATCAGAATATATGCTGACGTCCTCTAACGCTCCGAGCATTCTAAGCATCGACCCAACTCTCTGACAACAAGCCACGGCGACGGCGGTGCTGTGGGCGCTGCGCACGCGCAGAAGCTTTCTCTCATCCGGGTCTGGTTTGTGCGCACGTGCACACTGAGCACAAACGCGCTTGTTTGGACGCTGCGTATTTTGTTGCGCATATAAGGTACGTTTATAATTCAACGTAACGTCGACGGGCGTGGCGTAGCGCAGCGCGCACAGATACTGATTGGTCGCAGATATCGAGTTCCTGGTTGCCGGCCAATGAAAGGCGCGCGTTCTGCGCTACGCTACGTTCACTGCGGTCAACGTCGGAGTATAAACAGCTTTTAAGGGATTCACTTTGTTCACAGAGTACTGTCTTGCATGTGTGTGAAATTAGGATGCTTGTGTAAATGCGCTGTACATAGAGTTATTACAATCTACGCTAGAGGTTCAGCTGGCGCCAGTGTGATGCGGAAAATGGAAGCAGACAGTAACCAGTCGAAAACTGACTTCCGGTAATGCATTTCTATGAGAAAGAGGGAGCGCATTTTCTACTTGCGCTCGAATAAAAGGCCAAATATCTCGAATACTCGTTACTTACTAGGTAGCTTGGAACATTTGTCAGTCAAGCGACGATACATTTGGTTTGTTGCGGCGTTTTTTGTTTAAATGTAATTGCATTAAAAGCGGCGCTAAAACGGCTTCGTACATGTCTTTATAAGCACTGTCGGAAACAGTTAGCGCGAACACGACGTCGGCGTTTTCCAGCGTGGGGGATATACGTGCCAAACGAACGAAGGACATCCGAAAAACTAAGAAAGACGGCAAGAACTACGCAGTAACACTGGGTCAGTAACTCCCTGTGCATGTACGATCAAAATAAATTGAAGGGCACGTAATATAGTCCGATTTTCAATAAGAACTGCTTTATTCATTCTGCGCTGTGCTAATATGCTTGTTCCACGTACAAAGTATCACCCACACGCTCGAAACCTTTTATAACGAGTGCCCGAGAAAGGCCGCCCGGCAGAGAAAATAATAAAAAGGGACACCTTTCATAGCCCACGTAATTTATTCTTTATGTTCTGAATGTTTTTAACCGCTCGTAAAAATGCAAGACGGGGTCATTTTCATATCCACGAACTCATCTCTTTATGTCACGGCGCGGTGGTGGGGCGTCGGGCGCACTTCCGGTCCGGGGCTCTGGGCGGAAGGCCCTATGTGAGGCGTGTATTCCTGCGTTCTTTTGAAAGGAACATGACGAAAACATGCCTCTTCGTCAAACCGCCGCGACTGGGGCTGTACCAAAAGAGTCGAGAAAGATTTGGAGATCAGCTTTCATGCGCTCGGTTCGTCCGAGAACGTGGATATGTGCCGAAAAAATGGTAAACCAGACGCCGCCGGACCACAATTGCTTGGGCGGGAAGCACTTTGGGTTGAATTCACGGATACTTGTGATCATCAGATTTATTTGTTTTGTGCCAAAATGAACACCGAAAAACCGTCAAGTTGTACGGCCCACCTGCGAACTACGTTCAGTGCGTCTTCAAGTTCTAACGGCCGCCTGATCGTTCGAACCGTCGTCTGCTCTTCCAAACGCTTCTGCTTGTCGTCTGCTCTTTTAGACGACACCGGTCCGTAGACCGAATGTTGGCCCGGTACTTGCGATAAGTAAGTGCAGGCCTGAAAAGACTTAAGTTTGAAGGTTGGTAAGCAGGCTCGACGTAAACAGTAGATTCAAGGAGATGTTAATTATTGTTACCAGCGGCCATCACCGACTTGTTATGCCTGATTCACTTGGTCCGGTTCTGCTTGCGATTTTCAGTATCGACGTCGACCATCTCAGCTACGGTTCACGCTTTTGCAGCCCGAGCGACGTCGCGACTGAAATTTGCAAGCGAAATCTCATCATGTGAATCAGGCTTTAGCGTACATTCTGCGGCGTCCACGTGGCATGAATCGCCGCATGTCAGATTATTCACGCGAAGTTTTGCGGTGTAACGAGCCTCGTTAATTTCGCTGACGCCGGTCATGTAGTCAGACATTGCCAGGAAGACGTAGAATCAACAATTCGAAAGCGATAAAGGGCAAGGGGACTCACACTGACGCCGATAACATCGCATTTCAATGGTTTGTTTATGGGCGACGGCGAGCTTGCTGCCCACACCCCCATCGCGCATGCGCGGCACCGGTGGGGTCCGCTAGGGGCGCTCCGGGCGCTCCGGTTTGTTTGTAAACATGAGTTGGTGTATAGGGACACGACTTGCATATTAGCAATATATAAGCGTCACCGTTGCTGGTGAACCTTGAACACTACATTCCTTTCGATTGATATTTTTGCTTAGAATCGTTGCTTGTTTTTACACGCCTGTTATGGAAGAGAGGTTTGGGCCTAAAATATAGCAAAGTTTAACATCGTTCACGATGAATAAAATGCGCCAACTAAAGCAATTGCACCTGCACAACGTTAATTAAAGGTACATACTACTCGGTACGGCCCAAAATAACAAAAGTGTTTTATGTTATTTTCCGGCGAAGAGACAAAATGCACGCGCGTTTTTCCATAGGAATGCCCAGGATACACCGCGAAAGTGGACTGATTGCTGTCTGCTTTAATTTGCCTCCCGGAAGTGGCATAGACACTAGCGTAAGTTGAACCTCTAACGTAAATTATAATAACCCTCTGGCGCTGCATCAAAAGAAAAAAAGATATTGGAGGTAAGCGCTTAATTTAAAATGTCCTCAAAATATGGCGACCACGCAATAACTATCACCCTCCGAAACTTTTCAACGCCAACGAGAAACTCGTTTATTGTACGGCGTAGCTCGGCCTATGTAAATAGGTTCGACATTTGAGGAACCGCAGCCCTAGCATACCCCACGCGGCAGGAACATAGCGCTTATCGCTATAATCGCCACACGGTAGATGGCAACGCGAAATGAAGAGCGCGTGCTCGCACTACTGAATCAAATTAAGACTCGATGCTAATCATATTAGAATCACCTTTATTTCAGGTGGACGGTAGTTTTCTCTAGCCCAGTTTAGCTGAAGTAATATCGTCGGGAGAATAATATCACCATTATGAACGAATGGTCATATTATTCTCCCGAGAAAAACAACCTGTGCCGAACTGATAGCATCAAACGGTTGGACTTTGATCGCAGCCTGGCAACTGGAGAACTAAAACAATTGTGAATTCATGAATAAATTCGGGGCCGTAACAACAGTATTCTAGAGAATGACAAAGAGTGCTTTGAAATTGTAGCATATCTCGTTGTGGTGAGCGCTTTGTTTCTGTGTACGGCATAAAGAGCTGCCTACTGTATAAGCAAGACGTTTCTTTTTCTTTTTTTGAGCCACACTGCGAACAAGAACAGTAATCTCAAGAAGAACCATTACGGGCGATTTCAGATAACGTGCGAGAACTGAGTGGCCTTTCAACATGTCCCATTTAAAAGATGTATTTATGCCGAGAAAGAAACTTTTCGGGTGCATGTGTTAGGGCAACGAAAGGTACGTTCCACGCCCCAGTGAAGGACTGAAGATTAGTTCCTAGCAGTTGGACGTGCAAATCGTTACAACAATTACACGGCGCCTTCTCCCGAGGAAAACAACCTGTGCCGAACTTATAGCATCGAACGGTTGGACTTTGATCGTAGCCTGGCAACTGGAGAACTAAAAAAATTGTGAATTCATGAATATATTTGGTGGCCGGAACAACAGTATTCTAGAGAATGACAGACAGTGTTTTGAAATTGTAGCATATCTCGTTGTGGTGAGCGCTTTATTTCTGTGTACGGCATAAAGAGCTGCCTACTGTATAAGCGCGACGTTTCTTTTGTTTTTTTTTGAGCCACACAGCGAACAAGAACAGCAGTCTCCAGAAGAACCATTACGGGCGATTTCAGATAACGTGCGAGAACGAGTGGCCTGTCAACATTTCCCATTTAAAAGATGTATTTATGCGGAGAAAGAAAATTTTTGGGTGCATGTGTCAGGGCAACGAACGGTACGTTGCACGCCCCAGCGAAGGACTGAAGATTCCTTCCTAGCAGTTGAACGTGCAAATCGTTACAACAATTACACGGCGCCTTCTCCGCAATTATACCCCGTTAACGTGCTTTTCGGCCGGGCTTCGAGCGTTTCAAAGAGATACCGTTATCTGGGACTTCCTGGAATATGGTAAACGAATCCAAGTTCGTCTTAGATTAACACTACCACCAACACCAACGTCAAAACCAACACCAACACCCAACACTTAAACTTACACTTACACTTACAATTACATTAACATTAAAGTTAACACTAACACTAAAATTAACACAAACACTTAAACTTACAGTAACATTAACATTAACTATTTCAATAACTCTTACACTTCCACCTACACTAACCCTTACACACACAGAAGCACACGCACACGAGCACGCGCTGTGCGCACGCAGGTAAACAGACACACGCACAAAAGTGATGTTGGAGAGAACAGAGTTTTACGGCACGAAGAGCTGGAATAGGCTGCAGTTAATGATGATATTTAAACTATCTATCGTCACCGTGTAGGCATATTACTTCCAACTGTTCGCTCACAGCAGCTCGGGAAAAACATTTCCGGACTGGAGACTCGACGAAACTTCGGCGGAAAGGAAAGTACACCCACGGCGATTTCGAAAAAACCGTCGCTCGGCTTAAAACATTTCGAGTTTCAACCGTCTGAAATTTCCTTCGGAAACAATTTGTATTAATCTTCGCCAAGAAAGCCGCCAAATAAGAAGACTACAGAAAAATTGAAATCTAAACGTTCTCATGCCGAAAGAGAATCTTCTGGTCGATTTAAATCGTCCAAACATCCCATCGTTACACTCGAGTCGCAAAAGAAGCCGCCACCGTCACACGGGTATACGCCCGACGCACTGCAGAAGCAACATGCGTCTTGTAGCAAAAGATAAACTCGCGAGGAGAAAAGCTGTGGGCGGCTGAATGCGCGTCATAAATTAAAACTCTTCTTGCTCTTCCTCGGAGCGCAATTTCTCTTCACGGCGATAAATCCGAGGCACCGTATACTGCCGAAGATAAAGCGGCTTTCTAAAGAAACGGGAGATCCAGTCTTAATGACCGCCTTAGCATAATACGGCTCCGGAATATTTTGTTCTTATTATTCTCCTTTCTGCGAGTCATTGGAACTCTCCGTTTATAATTTGTGTTTTTTTTCTGTATGGCGCCATCAGTTCGGTTATCACCGCCATTTCTTTCGTCCCGGAACTTGTTATTATTTTTTTTTCATAGCGGCGCATAGCCGCGGGGAAAAAGGCGCACGTATAAATGTCTTCCGTTTCATTGTCGACCGCCGTTACTTCATCGGTTGCCGCATGAGCGGACGGCGAGATACGAGATGCCCCGAGACAACGTCGTAAGGACGTTGGCTGAACAGAAAATGTCGATTCGGCGCCGCGTTTCTAGGTTCGCCTTAGAAAAAAAAAATACTTACCGATTTACAAAATTGCGGTGCCAGGGAATTAAGCCGAATACAATTCTTTGAGCTGAAAAGAACGGTGCGATAAAAACGTTTATTAATTTGCGAGATAACCGCGACGCCCAAACGTGTAAGAGAGACAGTACGTGCGATGCGTCGATATCTGACGTCATTAAATTATCCATTTTTTTTATTTCTCTTCTACCTCGCTCTTTGCTCTTTCTATTTTTCCCTCCGCTTCTTTTGTGGTTTTCTTACTCTCTCTGTCTATGACCTATCCCAACAGAATTATCGCCGACCGGAGAAGGCGCGATGAGTTGTTGAGAGCGATATTAGAACGAACTGCCGCGAATATACCGATCTCACTAAACGTTCCACGCATGCGTGACGCCGCCATAATAGTAGTTCATAGGATACAGGCGCCAGTACACGAGACCGTTTCTGCCGTTTCGTTCTCTGCTCGCGCAGACCCTCAGCTGTGGTGCGTGCAGAAAGACTACAGTTCCCACAACGCATGGAGGCAGCGGTGGCACAATGAAACTAAAGCCCCTCTATCCTGGGACAAGTGGCGCCATTCGTTGTTGTGGAAATGTTCGGGACGCGTGCCGCACGCCACTTCATTGAAGAACATGACTTTCGAAATCTAGCTCACTGCTGCGCTGTGCCACCATGATCTTTCCAAGGACTGCAGGTTGCACGTGCCTCCTGCATCGACGCACCTTGCGCTACTTTTCAAACATGAAGGGCTTTTAAAAGAAACTGCCTGTAATATCGTTTTTTTCTTGCACAGGAGGTGTTAGAACAGATCAGCCATGCATGCGCTGTGAACTTTATATATTGATCTGCTTGTCAAGCAATTGATTAAGTTTTTTGTTTATTTGCAGGATTACAAATAGGTTTCTTATGCATGGTGGATGCAAGGCTTATCACTTTTGCCAGCAATCTTACGCATAAATTGAGATGATGCATTCTAATCTAAGCACACGACGGCCTATCGCACTGGGGTACGCCCATTGCGGTATTTTCATCGCTCCGGCCGGAGGGAGCACTGTTGGGCTAACTCATAGTGGCGCACACTGTGCTAATCTAAAAGAAAAAAAGATACTGCGATTATATATCGCAACGTAGCTTAGCCTATGAACAACGCTCCAATAACTCCTTTGGAAAGCCACGCGTACTAAGTTGAAAACAAAGCCGTAGCAAAGCTATGTCAGCAGCCCTTGCATCCTGTAGTTTCCTCTTTTGGGCTTTCGTATTGACCCAGTTTGTATCCGGCTGCAACTGTTTGCTTGCTTCAAAGTGCCATTGGGGCGACTCGCTGGGTCGACCCGGCTGTTCGACTCGCTCATGCCGCTCGAGTTTCCGCGGGCCACTGCTCTCGAAGCATCGATGTGCAAGGGTCGAGGGCACGAACGATATGTCTCGTTTGTAGCGGCCTATGGCGGCTGCTTGTTTGCTCGGAGAGAAACGCAGAGAGTTTCGATTTTAGAATTAGACAGAAAGAGAGGGAGCACCTCAAACTATGAAGCGGGTTTGCAACTTAGTGTGGGCACCTCCCGCTCAGATTGAATGCGTGTGCGCATGCCTGCCCTGTTGAGTGAAAAGAAGGATAGTGAGGATGGAGAGAGAAGGTAAAGCAGAAACGGTTGCAGTCGATAGACGCTTCTGCCTCCTCATCGCAGCTTGCATATTGCAAACGCGTCCCATAAACCATGTGACCCCGACCGATTAGTTGGAAACACTCTCAAATCTTGGCACATTAGAAAACCATGAGCCGAGTCGCTCTCCCTCTTCCGTTTACTCCCGGGATTAAACTTGCACTGTTGCAACCGCGTCCGCGGTATGTAACTCGGCGCTCGTGGCTGGAACATAAATATCCATCGAAAGAGCCGTCCGTGCGATACTATCAAACATTGATTTGAAAACTGAGAGCAAGAAATCCTAAGTCGCAAGCAACCAAAAGTTCTGCCTCAACCGCAATTTCAAACTTTACGATTTTGTATAGAGTGCCGGCGACTCGTTACACTAAAAATTATATACTCTTCAAAGTTACAACACTTTAGCAATCTCGGTTCCTAATGTCATTGCTGCCTGTTTTCTGAGGCTTTGCTGGATTGCGCAAGAAACACTTTCTTTTCCTCCAGAAATGTTAAGAGAGTCCGCAATCGAGCAAAGACGTATCGCGTGAACTTCCCAATACTGTTGGTAAAGCTCGGCACGTCGCATTTTGGAATTAAAACTATCGCCAGTTGCACCCTCGCACCCGCCCTGCATCACAGAACGGCGGCGCCCACAAAACAATCGGGGATTGGAGCTCGAAGCGGAGCCGATTTAAAAGCTCTAGTTACCACGAACGACTTGTGACACAGCGCTCAGTAGATAATACGAAGAGTTTCCGCTCGCTTTTCGCGACGACATTTGCGCGGCGGTCAGTTCGCACTATCCCTAATTATTATAATCCGTGCAGCCTTAACGACAGACTAGAGATGACGAGCTGAGGTTCGGACGGCCCGTAGATTAAAACAAAATTGCAACCACCCTCTTGCCGATTTTGAAAGTCGAGTTCAGAAGACTCGCCTTCACCACCGAGAAAACATTATACGTCGGGATCTCTGGCGCGAAGCACTACAATTGAAGCAAATAAGACTGAACGGGCGGGGACGGAGGGCCGGGTGCGAGGTTCGGCTGCCGGTCATTTGACAGCGAACCGCTCCTTTCATTCACACTTCCAAACTTTTCACGGGATTCTAATCAGTCGTGCTTCGTCGACATCTGGACAATCCTTGCTACCAAGTTTTATATTCTTGTA
This sequence comes from Ixodes ricinus, assembly GCA_037355805.1. Classification (NCBI taxonomy): domain Eukaryota; kingdom Metazoa; phylum Arthropoda; class Arachnida; order Ixodida; family Ixodidae; genus Ixodes; species Ixodes ricinus. The sequence continues at coordinate 24,973 of JAZHYW010026598.1, forward strand.
TTCGAAAGCCAAGCGCAACCCGATTTGTGGTAAGGGGGAAGATACGATGTACTTGGTTTTCAATGATCGCTGCGCTTGCGTAACGAGTGATTCAGGTTGCTAATGCGGTCCAAGTTTAAGAGAGTGTAAGCGGTGTCTTCTTGTTTTTATTGTTGTCCTCGAATTTTCCGGCCATTTGGCTAAAAAAATATTATGTTCATTTTTTGGTTAGGAGCAGGAAACGTCCAGCGTTCCTTAGGTTGTCTGGGACTAGAGTAGCTTTCTTGTCGATGCTGCCAATATCCGGCAATATATTAGCGATGCACAGTGTGCGTACCTCCTTTTGTGCGCTCCGAAACCCAATTGGGAGTTCCACCTTCCTCTTACGACAATCCCCCTCCTCCCTCGACTCCGACATTTAAACTTTGTTCCACGGCAGACTGCACTAAAGTTCCAAGCCTTTAGACAAAGGTACGCTGACGTGTTGCCCATTAATACAAAGCCACGAAATTTAATCGAGTCGAACCATCGCTGAGAGCGTTACTCTGCTCGCGAGTTACGTTAAAACGCCAATTTAATGGCATCTCAAAAGTGTTCGTTTATTGCAAGGTCATTGAAAGCTACAACGGCGACTAGTCCCGAGAATTTTTATTGCTTGGCAACAATGGCGGTCCTAAGAACACCCCCCCCACACACACACACACAAACACTCACACAAACACACACACGCACGCACACTCACACACACACAGATACAGACAAAAATATCATATTTTTTACATTTGTTTGAAGAATGCGGGAGGTCTCTTGTTACTAGAGATGGCCAGTTGACTTCGACGATGTGCACTAGCCTCACCTCACAGATTATTTCGAAGTTATGACTTATCTCTCTTTAGAGGAGAATGTTAGCCGTCTGAAGTCTTTTTGGTGTAGGCAGCACCCTTTGAGACGCTGGCGATAGCCGGCACAATCTCGTGGGCGCCGTCCGCCGCGATTGTCTCTCATGGTCGCTCCCGCCACCTGAATGATCGCCTCGATCATTTTGTCTTTGTGGTAATATCCGAACAGAAAAGATCGAGCGACCACAAAAGCTTCCTGTATTTATTTATTTATTCGAGTTGGTATCCCCGACTTGTTTTCTAAGAAAATGTATTTATAGTTTCTGAATTACCACCAAGTAGACATACACCAATCAATACGAATATCAACCTAAATAAAGAGACACTGATATTGTGTGCGTTGAATCTGGAAGTCCCATACAAAGAAAATGCGTTACCCTGAAAAAAGACCGAAGAAACACGATGGTGTAGTGTTTCCGTTACAAGACTTGACCGTTGGCGCTCTTTTTCTCCTTGCACGCTGCAGCGGGGTGCCTGCAGTCCACGCTCAAGGGCGGCCGAGGTCCGAGCCTGGTGCTGGAGCCCCCGACGGCCATGGAGTTCTCGAGCGAGACCGGCGCCGTGCTGCCTTGCTCGGCCAGGGGACAACCGGCCCCAAGGATCACGTGGGAGAAGAAAGATGGCTCGCCCGCGTCAGCTGTAAGCACAAACCAATTCGCAGCTTCTTTTTTGTGTGTATGTGTGTGCGTGTGTGTGTATATTTATTTTGGTAGCATTTTGGTGCAAGCCCCTGGAGGCTTACTTGAAAAAAAAAAGGCTTGTGGAGTGAAGTCAGTAGGCCAATTTTGGCATTGGTTGAAGCGTTTCCGTGGACGTCACATCGCTTAGTTTTATGCACTTTGGGAATCTGGAGCGTCTAGTTTCTCGCAAATACCTTGGAAGAGCCAGTCGCGACAGTCTGTGGAAGGAGCTCGGCTAATGGCGAGACGGAAAGTATTGTTAGACCTGAAGAACAGTCTGCGTTCTGGCATTGAGAATGACGTAATTGTCTTGTGTGTAGGTTCATACAGCCGGAAGCTACTCTGCCTCACTGGACGTCCTGTGTCTCAGCTGCAGATGAGCAATCTAGCCAGGGTGGTACAACCGTTCTGGTTAACGGAACTTCTACCAGCTAAAGAAGGAGGCCCTCGAACCAGTGTTTGGTGTGTCACGGTTCCGAGACTATTTTCACGGACATAAGGTCAAATTGTGTCACAGACTACAAGCCACTCACATGTTTATTTCACCCAGACAAGGTCACTCCGCAGATGGCAGCTGTAAGGATTCAGCGCTGGGCTTAAACTTGGATCCCACCAGTAGGACCTAGAGTATCGCAAGGGAAAGGATAATGCCAACGCAGATGCCCTCAGTCGCCTCCCCGTGTGTGAAGAAAGGCCGTGTTACAGCTGGGGAGAGCCCGTTGAGTACGTTCTCTGCACTCAAGTCTCGATGCCGGTGTATTAACAGCTAAGAAACTAGCAGACCTGATTGAGGGAGATCGGCTGCTTCGTCAAGTTAGGACCTGGACTCAGAAGGATTGTCGAACGCAACTTCCGGAGACTGAGCTTCGATTCCAGCCCTATTTTAACAAGAAACCCTGACTGACCATGAGCAATGACCTCATCTACTGGGGACATCGAGTGATTCTGTCTCAGGCCGCACGCTCCACGATGTTAGCCGCACTTCACGACACCCATTCAGGGATGTCTGCCATGAAGAGTTGGCCACGAACAATCTTCTGGTATCCCGGTGCAGACAGAGATCTCGACGACCTCGTGAGGAGGTGCCTGACGTTTGTCCACACATCCTCAATGCCACCGGCGCAGGTTCCCGTAAGTTGGCCGGATGCCACTCGTCCTTGGTCACACCTTCATGTTGATTACGCCGGACCGCTGGAGTGCCCCAGGATAATCATTGCGGTCGACTCAGAAACGAGGTGGATCGAGGAGGTACCGATGAAGACTGCATCAGCCGAGACTACAGTGGAAGCATTGCCTGACATTTGTGGTCTGTTTGTTCTGCCAAAGACGTTGGTGTCCGACAACGGTCCACAGTTAGCCAGCAGTGTTTCTAAACAGTTTTTACTACACAACCACGTGCAGCATCTCACCGCTGCTCCGTATCACCCATAGTCAATCGGGTTGGCAGAGCACGCGGTACCCACCGATAAAATTCGCAAAGTTCATCCTGGCAGCCTTAGAACGAGGCTTTCCTGGTTTTGTTTCAGTTATCGCAGATCCCCGACCAAAGATTGAAAGTACCCTTCTGAACTCATACTGGGCTTTCGCATCCAGTCTTAGATTGACTGCTGTCTTCCTGACATTCGGTATTCGGACTCATCTCCGCACAGGAATGGAGTCCATCCCTTTGTCGTGGGTCAGGCGGTGTGGTCACGCAAATGTGGCGCAGGCTCCCCGGTGGCTTCCGGGAGTCGTTCGGTCGTCTGATGTTGTCCGGATGGTGACAGTGAGCACTCCACGAGGAAAACACCGATGGTACGCTGACCAGCTCCGAGCGCGGCTCCCCACGCGAACAGACATTGCCAGAACTGAGCTGTCACCGGTTACTGAATTGGGAAGGTCAAGGGCGGCGAGCTCCACGAACGGATCAGCGCCGGTTCCCGGAAAGTCAACCAAACAGAGATGACCTCTTGACCGCCTGGAACTTGGATGGAGGAGAAATTTTGCGTAGTGCCGAGACCCAGTGATCATCGTCGTGATCAACAGACTCGGTGGTCTCGCGCGATCGCACGCGCACGGGACAGGCTGGCCGAAGCCACCACGATGACTACGTTCTATGAAGTGTTCCTGGGATACGTGCTTGAGTCCTGGCTCCGTAATGTATTTTAATGTATTTTAATATATTTTACACTGGTGCGATGCGTGGCAAATGAAAGTAAATGTAAACAAGTGTAAGTATTAGCATTACCCTGTAAACATAATCCTGTAATACGTAACTACTCCTTACTAACGCCGCTCGTTGAAAAAGTGGCAAGCTATAAATATCTAGGTGTAACATGTTCTAACGACCTCACTTGGAATACTCATTTAGATACTATAGTGGCTAGTGCTTCTAAGTCCTTGGGATACTTGTATTAAATGTAACTTATACCTCGCCCCACGTTCTGTTAAACTAACTGCCTATAAACCTGTTGTAAAATATAAATTGAACAATGCTAACTTTCTTTGGTGGCCTCATCAATCCTATCTTATTAACAAACTAACAAGGAAAATCGTTTCATATCAGATGATTACTCCCGGAAATCCAGCATAACTGCACTAAAATCAGCTCTCGACTTGCGCCCATTGTCTGAAATAACTACTCTCTCCCGCTTTGTCATCTTCTACAAACTATTCTTTTCTTCCTCGTCTTGTCGTGACCTTTACTCTCAACCGCCATTGCACATTTCCATGCTCCTTAACCATAACCTAAAATTTAAGCCACTATTCACGAGGAGTAATAAATTTGAGAATTCCCCACTGGCTATTGCCATTATTAACTGCAATTCTCTTCCTTAATAAATCTGTAAATAAAACTAATCACGATAAGTTCAGAGATATTTGCAAGGCACACATTCAAACTGTTCACAATTAACATGTTTAGTTACCGTCACCCTTTGTTCCTTCTTGTTTAGTTTTTTTTTTTGCATTTGTTGTCGATATTTTTATACACCATGTTCCTTATTAATCAGATGTGCTTCTTGAATTTACCTGCTGTTCAAATTTGTGCTCTTGTCCCCCTCTTGTAATGTACTTCTCATGCACATTTGAGGGATAATAAAATTAAACATAAATTAAATAAATTCATTAAAAACAACCTTTTTGGCGCGATGGGTCCCAAACTTTATACTATGAACACGCTACTTTACACCCCCTCCCCCTCCTCCTCTTTTTTTACTGGGTGAAAACTTGAAACGAAGGCCCGATATATTGCAAACAGTCACCAAAACACGAACACTAACCTTTGCATTCTCCACGAACGGCTCCTTTTGACATACCTCGGTTCGGAAAAAAAGAAAACATATTTATGTATGTATTTGTAGTTGTATCGCGGGATATTTATGGCCGTTTTTGCAGAAGTGTCTTTGGCACCTCCCGTTACATCAAAGACAGATGTGTCTCAGTATCTGCATTTTGGCCTTAAAATACACGTATCTTAGTATTTGTGTTCCGGAATGCTTGTTTTTAGTATCTCTGCCCAGCTTCGCTCTCTCTCTCGCTCTCACCTTGTCAGCGACTATAGTAAATTATGTTCGCGTTTGAACGCAGGTGCCGGGACTTCGGTCGACCCGATCGGACGGTTCCCTCGTCCTGTCGTCCTTCTCGCCCAGCCAGTACCGGCAGGACGTGCACTCGGCCACATACCGCTGCGTCGCCTCTAACTCCGTCGGAGTGGTCAAGAGCAGGCTCGTCCACGTCCAGGGAGGTGAGTTGCCAGAAGTTTCATATCCAAAACGTAGAATATAAAACCGCTGCGAAACATGTCCCGTTAAAAAAAAATAACAAGCAAGCATGTAAACATACTTTTAACGAAAAGAATACTTATAAAAAATAATTATAAAAAATACTTACATTTACACAAACACCTACACTAACCAAACTAGCAGCATTTCGCGTTTCAAAGGCAGCCTGAATACGGTTACCGTCAAGGCGCGTTCTCCAGAACTAACGAGCTTTCTGTTCATCTATTGAGACCGACCAAGTGTTCCATAAAGAATAAAAAATTGTAAAAACAGCTTTGCACTCATTTTGGTTCTTGGCGACTTATGAACATAGAGCGTAAGCCGCGTCTAGTTGGGCTATCAGGTGCATTATGCTCAGGACTCTTCCAAGTGATAAAGTCACTCGATCCTGGGAAAGCAGCGCCATTGCTTTCCCTGCCTGTTAGCAGGACACAAACAGATACTAACATACAGACGACTAAAGCCTCGGGAAGCGACTGGATGAATCGGTCGTAGTTAGCATGGCAATCGCCATCTCGGCCCTATTCAATTTTAGAAGCTTCAAAAGAATATTTCTGAACCAGCCACGCCAAGATCGCTATGGAGTGCCATCGTATTGAAAAAGTTCCTCGCCAACGTAAGCGTCTTTGGCACTGTGGATGTGTTCAACTCATCGATTATGCTTATCTCCACAGATGTCTTACAACGGTATCGGTTTGCTTTTGCGTGTTTTAAGAGAGGAAATTTATGTTCCAATTCTGCCAAGCCCCGACGCCACATGTGTTGGCGATGCGAGGATGTGCGCTTGTTTCGCTGGTGTATCAATCTCGGTATACAAGACCTCGGTATACAAGATATCGGTATACAAGAAATGTATTTACAAAGCAACCTGTCACCGCAAGTTTGGATCGGCTCACCAAGAATGGAGAGGTCGAGGAAAAACTGCTTACTCCATGGACCAAAACGGCGATCATACAGGGAACTTGGTTCTACTTGCTCAGGAACCCGTGATTTTAGGAGGTGCAAAAGAGACGAACGCGAAGAAGGCGACACAAACCAGCACTCGTCCGTGTCCCGTTCTTCTCCAACTCTGTTTGCGGTAACTGCAAAGAAAAAAAGTTTTTTTTAAACAGCTAATTGGGACAAGCACGTCACAAAACAATGTTTTCAAAAAAAATATTTACGTTACAGGACGTAATTTAGTCGGAGTCACAACCTCTCCACATTTGAAACTCCCGCACTTTTGCCCCGCGCGAGGAGAAGTACGCCCTGCCCCTCGCTCTTGGATTTGCTCTTGGATTGACTTGGCTGCGGAGTTGAACGACGTACGCAGCTTCTCGACTTCCGGTGCGTGTTATGTGCGTGCGTACCACAGCCTTTTGTAGCTTTTCTGTTCTGTGCGAACTGCGCGCAAAATGGACCCTGAATTGAAGCGTCAGCTTCTTGGCCGCTGCGAGCAACTGGGTCTTCGGCCATACGAAGATATGGAGCAAAGGACGGCTGCCAGCAACGAAGACGGCGCACGGCCTGAGCCTCCCGAGCCTTTGGTGCGCTTGGACGCTTGATGCTTTATGCAAAATATTACCTTATGCGCTAAAACTCGCTTACCAGCGTTACAACAAGTTTCGGTTAAAATAGAACAGTTCTAAAACGAGACGATGCGCCACCAGAAACCTTAGCGTAGCATAGTAAACATTTATTCCTAGAAGTTTTACTTACCGATGATACTGCACTTGCTCTCAGTAGGAAAATCGTCGGGCAAGTGCCTGTCTCACTCGCGGACGTTCGGTGCACCCGGTGCGGATCTCGAAGGCCTCCGGATCAAAATGACGAGAACATACCTGGACACGTTTGTCGCCACGCGAACGCCCGATTGCCTCCAGCCAAATAGCATTCAGCTTGCCATCTTTCGGGGCGACATGGCTGCTGGAAGACTCGCTGCCGCGATCACTCATCTGGCAGCACTTTACAGAGCAACGGCGCCGCTTTACAGAAGCTGACATCTCCAAAAAATCGGCATTTGCACGCGCCAGCAAAAAAAAAAAAAAAAAGCACGCTAAGAAAGCAAACAAAACGCGCTACGAAAGCAAAGAGAACGCCCCAGGAAAATGAAAGTAACAAACCGCGCTATGAAAGCCATAACCCCGCGTCGCTTCCTATCACTAACACATACGACAGCTGCTAAACACACACTACTTCACTTTAGGAAATCTCACCGAAGCATCTGGGTCAACAGGAAACACTGATCACTTAGACGAAACGACTAGTCGAGGTAGGCGAGGCAGGCGGGAGCAGAGACAGCGGCGGCCATGGAAAGAATGGCGAAGCTTTTGTTTGTTATGGTATGAATTCAAACGGAAGCGCCCGTCTTATAAACCTTTTGTAAAGAATAATAATAACTCTCATTACATGGGTTATTCTTTAAACGTAAAAATATGCCGCTCAAAAGGAAATTAAAACATATCGCAAAGGTTTAACAACCAAGATATAAGCTGTCACTTATTCTCTTAGCCAATGAATAGAGTTGCTATAGCACGTCACTCCGTGACGTATAATAGCAACTCCGTGAAGTATACTACCAACTTTGTGCGCGCGATTTATAACGGACGAAATAGCCGCAAAGTAAAATCAGTCTCGCGCAATAAATATTGCTGTAAATATTTTTTTCGCGGAAAATTTGGTTTGTGACATGCTTGTCCCGATTAGGAGTTTAAAACAAAAACACTTTTTTTCTTTGCAGTTACACTTTAACAGTTTCCTGAGCAAACAGCGTCTGCCCTCAGAAAATAATATTGAAATGTTTTCTTGCATTCCAAAGTGAATTTCGACTGTGACTTCTCGTCCTTTGACCCCTGAACTTTTTCGCTACTTTCAGAATTGTTTTTTACAAAAAGAAGTGGCGCATATTTATTTTTTTTTTTTTACGGACGATAGTTTTTGTGCTTGTAGTAATTTCTGCGCTCAAACCGGCTAGTGATCTTCGCAAAACGGCAGGTCTTTTCCCGACCAAAAGTGCGCTTCCTTCGGGGCAATTAAAGTGGCATTAAGGTGCACTAAGTCGAAGAAACAAGCTTTTTTTTTAAGTTTGCTTTTGATCCCCAGAATTCACAAACAAAGTGAGTGACAAAAATCGCTTCGCCCCCCCCCCCCTCAAAAAAAAAATATAAAAAAGATACAGATGGCTGCGGATAAAAAAAAATTGTCGCAGTGAAATGCCGTGTTCTGCACAGGAGATTAAGTAAATGGACCGAATGCGACAAGAAAAATGCTCTTTCTCAATCGCACTGAAAAACGTTAGTAGGATTTAATATATAAATATATATATATATTTACGGTATCCGTTGTTTTTGTTTATGTATCTTTACACTTTGCATATACATTTACTTTATGCTTACTTTTATTCTCGAACACGTAAACACCTCCAATAGCTCACAGCTCAACGTCTCGCTTTTGTCAAGGCAAAATTTTGGAGGTTTTCTAACTTCACTAAAAATGTTGAAGAGACCATGAATCGAAGAAACTGGGTTTGGTCTTTTCGATCACGTTTAGCCTGCCCGATATTTCCACCAGAATTGCGCTGAATGTCAATGTTATTAAATCAACTCGGTCACGAAACAAAAAAAAAACAAAAAGAAGTAGAACTGAGGGCATCCGAAGCACTGATTAGATTCTTTCAGCGGCAAGGCCGACGGCGCGTTTTGGTATTTTCGTTCATTATCGCGCTTTCTAGGTAACGCACCGCGCTATAAAACGTAAAGAAAAGAACTTTATTTTTAGTTTTTGTACATGAATGGTAGAAGCAAGGAAAATAAAGTTATATAACAGCTTGACGGAAACCCCTCTGCTCCCTTATAGTTTCATATAGTACATATAACGTCAGATTATGCACAGTAATTGCATTGAAACTCAACAGAGCACATAATACAAAAATAACTTGCTTTTCGCTAATTCATTTATTAATATTTATTTAACTCGTTACGCGCTTGTTTTATTGTGTATGAAATAAGGTCGATGTTAGTGTTTAGGAGAGCATTCAGCGTAGTAGGGGGTGTTCAGTGATTGGATAGAAAAATTATTAAACAAAGTGGCACAGTCAAATATTTCTGCCGAGCAAGTAAGATGGGAAATAGCATTCTCTCTCAGCTCAGCAAGATTAGCTAGGCCCTCTACAGCAAGATTAGCTGGCCGTCAGTATGTGGTTGTACATATTTAAACACGAAATATATCGCACCGCGCAGACTTTTCTTTTTTATTACTTTTTTTAGCTTCGGTAGCCAACGGCTTCTTTCAATGTTTTATACCTGCAAAGACAAAAAAAGAAATATATTTTAATTAAAAATAATAGTCGGTATAAATGGTATATTTTAAATAACAGTTTAAGATGTCTTAAAAGCTATCTATCGCCGTCAAAAAGTGAAAGGCTGGAAGACGATAATAATGATAATCGACTCAAAGTGACATGGTGGCGGAGGTGTTTGCTTAAAGGCGCACTAAAGACGTTTTTGAGATCGTCTGTTCTTGGTGTTAACTCATCCTACAGGATCTTAGCATCCCAGAAATCGAAACACTATGCTCGTGCGACGTTTATTTACCTACTAAACTTGTGATCGAAGTTCGTGCCACGCCCCTTTCGGAGCGAAAGGCGGCTTGCGATTGGCTGGCGCGCGCCCGTCGTCACGCCGCCGGCGCCTCCGCTGGATTCTGTGCTCCAGATTTTTCCGCTCAGAAAGGGGCGCAGCACGAACACATTTTTAGTAGGGAAATAGACATCGCACGAGCATATTTTTTGATTTCTAGGATGCATGGAGCGCGTAAGATAAGTTATCACCAAGAACAGATGATCTCAGGAACGTCTTTAGTGCTCTTTAATGCATCAATATTGGTGACACTCGATAAAACAAAATGCCATTTAGGTGGCGATTAAGCACATATTAAGACCATAGTTATTCATATATTAAAAGCAATGCGACTACCAAGGATTTAAAACGGCAATTAAGGCCAGTATGTGAATCATCACCTAAAAAGAGCAAAAAAAAAGTCAGATGGACGAAATAAAAGGGACGATACAGGGCGACCTGTGTCGTCCGCTCTCTGTCGTTCGTGTTTCATTTCATTTATTGGGCATTACATAAAGTGTGTGTCTGTGGGAGAGGGGGAGATGTGAGCAACCCTTACAAAAATCATCGAGTTTCAATTGAGTTTATAATGTACTCTCTAATAATGCACTAGAAACTCAATTGAAACTCAATGATAAATTTGTAATGGAAGAATAATATAATAATTTGAAACACAAAGAAACAAAGTAAAAACCTAACCAAAAATATAGCAATAAGAACCGCATACAGTGACAATCTGGTAGGACAGTGGTGGTTAGCAGAAGTATAAGGTGACTGACTGGCGAAGAATTGATGGGTCTTAAACAATTACTATTTCATTGGGGAGGAAGTTCTTGATGGTTATGATGATAATGCAAATAATGCAAAGGTGCAAGTGAGCTGGACAAGAATAACGACGATATTCCCTGGAGAAGGGGAACAAGGGGAACGCTTGCACCTTTGCATTAATAGCATTACCATCATAACCTTAATATGCAGGCCGTTCACCCTTATTGGTGTTAGACTGGTGGCAGTTGTTAAAACCCGTTTGTTCTACTAATATCTTAATCATGGTTAGCTCAGTTGGTAGAGCTTTCCACTGGAAATGGAGAGGTCCCTGGTTCGATACCAGGACCAGGCGTATTTCAGTCGCGTACCAGTCACCCAGCTGTGTTCGGAGATTTGTGTTTGTCCGTTGTTGCCCTTGTTCCCATCCTCCAGGGATTATTATCGTTATTTTCTGTCCAGCACGCTTACACCTTTGCATTAATTGCATTATCACCATAAGAAATGCAGAGGTCTCCGGTTTGATACCAAGACCAGGTGGAGTTTTTCAGTCACGCACCAAGTCGTCTAGCTGGTTGGAAATTTGTGTTTGTCTTTTGTCCCTCTTGTTCCTGTTCTCCAGGAATTATTATCGTAGTCCCAGGTGGTAATAGCCTGTGGAAGAAATTAGGTATTAAAGGCTAGTGTTTTACCTGCTATACGTTTGATTCAGCGACTGTGATTGAAGCGAGATAATACCCTATCTGGAGGTAAAAGAAGGGTATCATATGAACTTGTGTTTTAGTGGTAAAATTTATAGATGAGACTCATTCGAGAAGTTTGTCTACGAGTAGATAGTAATGGAAGCTTTAGGATTTGTTCAAGCTGCGTTGCACTGACGTCGTAGGAATGTTGATGTAATAAATCGAGCTGCACGGTTTTAAATTGCTTCTAGGTTATCGGCGAACGTAGGCTCGTGAACGATGCCAGATGGACGATGCATATTCTAGTTTTGGGAGGACAAATGTTATGTCGGCCAGTTTTATTAGGTTAGAGGGTGCTGATTTCAGGTGGCGTTTTAAGTATCCGAGGGTGCGTGATGCTTCAGCTCGTAATAATGTCGATATGCTGAATCCATGAAAGTGAGGGTACCAAACGAACGCCAAGGTACTTATAAAATGATACAGTGCCGATTACAACGCCACGTAGAGTGTATGAATGAAGAATAGTAGATTTGTTTCGT
>JAZHYW010026599.1:0-124466 GCA_037355805.1 Ixodes ricinus
CGGCGAGCTTCCGCAGTCCTTTTGGAGCGTGCATTTAGCACCATCAAGGTTGCCGGCCTTAGCAGGCTATTAAAGTGAGGTCGTTCTGAGCATGCGCTCTAAACATCGCCCTCAAATATGGCGTCCAGTGAATACCTCCTATTGCACGGACTTCGGTACCCTTGGGGGCGTCCCCATCATCGGAGAAACCGGCCGCAAACGGAGTACCCGCCTCAAAGAGCACAGAAGAGACGTGGAGAAGGCAACACATGCCACAAGATCAAAAACTGAACTGTTGGACCATTGTTAGACGACTGGTCACACTTTTGACCTCGCGAACGCTGTGACCCTGGCACGTGAACAACGGTGGGGCCCCAGAAGATTTCTGGAGTCATGGTGTATTCGCAGTGACCCATCCGCCTTTAATTCTGACCGCGGCGCCCTACCCGACGTGTACACCGACATCCTGAAAGAACTTTTTATTTAACTTCACATCTGCGACGGACGAAAAACGTTGAAACGAGAGCCGACGATGTCTCTCGACGATGGTGATGTCTCCCGTATGCCATGGATGAAGAGAAGGAAGAAGCAAGCGTTTGGTTGCTGGTTTACTCCGTTTCATCTTATGTTGTACCCAACACGTTACTGAAAAATAGTAAGGAATTACATTTACAATTACTGAAGGCTAAATTGTAATTTATTACAATTACAATTACCCGCCCATAAAAGTAACTGACCGTTACCCCAAAACGTAATCCGTTACTTTTGTGGCGTTCCTTTCAACATTATTGTCCTCAAGTAGAAACAAAGGGAAGAGGGTTATTCAAGTTCTTATTGTTGCAACCTGTTCCATTTCATGACATTGAGTATTTTGAGCAACAGCTTGCTCTCGAAAGTCTCGTGAGACGTTTTGCGTTATTTCTTACTCAATATGTTGACTCCTACGCTGAACACCCTCTGAACTGAAGCACTGAATGGGAGTGCCATATTGTTCCTCACGAATGCTTCATGCTGTGCATTGAGCTCCTTCAGCGAAGCAATGGAAAACTATCTAGCTCGAAGATAGAGCAAAGCTTCATCGTTGCAGCCGTTTCCTGATATTCGAGAGTTTTAGTAAAGTTGGTAACAGTAAGGTGATAATTTAAAAATAAATACGTTTTGGCTCGATATTCTTCTTCCTTTGGTTCTGAACAGGTCGAGCCTCGGTTGAGACTTTGGTGAATAAGAGTTTCCAATCATAACAACAATTAGTTAGAACGTCGGTTAAAACAAGGAAATGTAAACGCACGTTTGCTGTGTGTACCTTTCTTGGTGCCGTTCAAAAACGCACCGAGCACGAACCGACTGCAGTTTACTCCGGTGCTCTCCAGATAGACGTCTGCTGATATTACGGGCAGTGAAGGGTACAGTACTAAGTAAGCCACACTATGGCCCCTCTCACGAGCTTCACTCTCTCCTCAAGCCCAGAATCTCAAGTCTATGTCAGCCATCATTGTGTTTTATTTGTAAAAATATCTGCTTGAGATGGGATGCGTCCTGCTGGGGTAAAAACAGGAAGAAGAAAAAAGGAAGACTATTACCATTTTCGAAGTGCTCGCAAAAAGCTGACTCACAAAAAGGGTGACTCACAAAAAGGTGACTGAGATGCAGATGACCTGGCTGGAATTCACAAATAAAGTGAACTAACCCTAGAAGTTGGACTGCAAAAAAGTAAGTAGCTTTTAAAACAGGGTCAAATAAGGTGAAAGAAGCAGAAAAAAATACATTCTGCTTTCCTAAGAGAAGTTGATAAGTGTGCAGCAACGAACGAGGATGCTTGTGGCAATGACACCTTCACATATTATCACATCCTTTTTAGTGGATTTTAGGGCAGACGGAGCGTTGTCTAATATTGTGACATTATGAAAATGGTCCTAGTCACTATAACCGAGAGGGACATTGTTAATTCTTGTCTGTGCACTTACCGCCTCGAGCTTCTCGAAGATGCACACAATCGCTTAGTGTACTCCTCTCCCCGCCTTCGATCGCAAAGAAAAAAACAAAGACACTAAAGAAAGCGGATATAACTTACCCCTCCCCCCTTTTTTTGTAGAAATGTTTATTTGGATTTTTTTACATTGTTGTTAGGGTGTAAAAAAGTTAGATTCAAAAGCCTGGTGTTGCAAAAAAAAAAAGGCTTTGCGGAATTGAAGAGTGTCAAGCCTCCTTGCGCTGGTCGAATCGCGTGACAGTAGAGAGTTTTAGTAGATCGTTCCGATACCTCCGATACCCCCGATAATGATACTATATATGTAAGCGCAAAGGCGGAGGCAGAGTATCGGGTATCGTTATCCTAGTCATCGGAACGGTCTACTAAAACTCTCTAGTGTCACTGCGCTCAACTTTACTAAAATAAAAAAGAATTTTCTTTAGAAAGGGGGGGGGGGGGCTGGTCGTGAAAAAATGTAAATGATTACAAGGAATCCGTTACGTAAAAAATGTAAGGAAATTACTTTAAAATTACTCTAGAAATATATGTAATTATTCCGTTACTAAATTACTGATAAATGTAAGGGATTACAAGTAATTCCGTTACTTGTAACGGATTACGTACAAGTCTGGTTGTACCGCAGTGAAGGCTAGAAGCGCAAGCTCATAGCGTAGGGAGATGGTCTTAACTCACGAGAGCTTGTGCCACCGAGATGTGCGCTAGAGCAAGAAGCTCGCGCTCGCAGCATTTCCTGCGGTACATCATAAGGTGAAAAAGAGTATAGCTAAACTCCGTTTCACCTTATGTTGTACGGCAGAGAAGGTTAGAAGCGCGAGCTCATAGCGTTGGCAGCTGCCCTTGGTGCACGAAAGCTTGTGCCGCCGAGGTGTGCCCTAGAGCAAGGAGCTCGCGCTTGTAGCCTTCCCTGCGGTACAACACAAGGTGAAACAGAGTATAGTCGGGTGTTCCTAGGCTGCACTGATGATGTCTCACGCATATGAGACAAAACGTCTACTTATAACTTGTTGGTACTGTTATGCAAGTCGGAAGTATTCGTTTTCATCATGAATCCCGGCTTTTGGAACATTTTTGCATTCATCGTTGGGGGCGTGTCCCTCCAAACCGGAAGTCTCCTCTGACTTCACCTCTGGTGGCGTCACGTCGCTTCCAGAAGCTTCCTCTACTCCATTCACCCATAAGCTGAGACTACAGCCAAAGCTAAGAGCGCGAGCTAGCCCGCGCTGCTGGCTTTGAGACACGCCTTTCTTGCGCGAGCGCTTGTTCCGCGGACAAACGTTTCAAAGTCGAGATCTCGTGCTCTCGTGCTTGCAGCATTGGCTACAGTCTCAGCTTAAAGGTGAATAAAGTATTCGCGACTACAGCGACCTAAAGGGGGTCGCCAACGATCGGGCAAATATGGCGGTCTAAAATAGGTTGTGCTGTGCCATGTGCCAGCTCAACGCACAACGCAGTAAGCGAGCGAGCACTGGACTCAAAATGGTTTGCCCCGATTTTTATCTTCCACGTTTCGAACCTGCGGCGATGAGCTGGCGTAAGCGAGCTTCCAGAGGCTTGACTTTCTTCGAGGAAGCGATGAAAGGACTGCCTACGGTCCTCCGCGGTGCTGCTGATCATTGATAAATGCGGAATATCTGGTTCCCGGAGTTGCGAAGGTTGCGTGCAGAGCAACCTGGGAACACGCTGATACTGCAGCTACGACAGAATCACGGAAAGAACTGTTCTATCGCGCAAACCACCGAAAACATGTAATCCCGGAAGCCATGAGCGAGGAACAGAAATCGCGAAAGGACCGGTTCCTGCCGGTTCAGTGTTTTTCCGCTAGGCATTGTCCGTTTTTGCTGGAGTCGCGATTAGGGAGTATTCACTGGCGGTTATGGCTGCGTGCGCGGCTGCTGAGTCCGTGCAGACGGCGAGCTTCCGCAGTTCTTTTGCTACGTGCGTTCCGCACCATCGACATCGCCGCTCTCAGCGGGCTATTATGCTGGGCTCGTTCCGAGCACGCGCTCTAAACATCGCCCTCAAATATGGCGTCTAGCGAATACCCCGGTACATCTCCGTGAGCCTCCCCAATAGGCTGTGTCATCTAAGCATAGTCACTCGGAGCTAAAGAAAACGCAGGGCATGGCTTGTTACCTGAACGCTTCGTGCTTCGTTCTTCGGCGTCCTTATCGCCGAATGTCGTAATCTCATTGGCTGAGGGACTATAGTGAGGTTGCTAAGTAGACTCGTCACACCCCGTGTTTCTCGAGCTATCCGTGAATATTCTCCGCTCACTCTCTCGTTGGTCTGGGGGAGTGGGGAAGGAGAAACTAACGGTCCCTTCACCGTACGTAACACTTGCGGGCTGCCACTGCTGCGCGTAAAATTAGCAACCCTGATGCAAACATGTCCGTAGCTACATGCATCAAGCCCACGAAATGAAAGAAAGGAATAAAAAAGGCGTAAATATAAACGAAACACTGAAACAACTGAAATACACAAAAAAACAAGAGAAAAAAAAGAAAAAAGAACAGGGCCACGGTTTGCATTCCAAGAGCGGCGACCGCGTGAACCACTCTCCCGAATTAGTGAGCACGCCCGCATTTGCCTGCGCTGCCTCGTTGCGTCTTTGCCGCAACGTTCTTGTTTAGGGAGCGTGTTATGCTTGGATGTCTGCGTTCCCGCTTCCCCCGCCGAGCAGCGTATTATTCCCGGGCCGTCGTTTAATCCTTTTTTGCCCCGGCACCGCCCGCATTGTTTGCCACGCCCCATGCATCATTTTTCTCTCACTTTTCTTTCAGTTTCTCTAACTTGCAGCGCGTGCGTGTCTGACGACGTTCGCTCGCCCGTCGGCATGATATGCTTCTCGTCACAGAACTGGATACGCAAAACTAAAGCACTTTTCTTATTCGTTCATTGCGATGTGCGTGCATTTCGACTGTTCATTTTCGCTGTCACCAAAGTTGCGACCACGGGCATGCCGGAATGTTATTTAGAGCGCAGCACCAGCTTCATGTCCCGAGACACTTTTGCAGTTCTAGAAAATGTTTTGCTGTTTGTGGTTGTCTACGGTAGATTTCGTACCGATTTAGTGGAAGTTGGAAGTATACATAGAGCATGCGAATATTTTCTTACCAAATTTTAACGAATAGGGTGCAAAAAATTTGACCTGTTTCATCTCTACGCCGTTCCAATGTTGAGAAATTCACAACTCAGCTCGCGCATGTTGGTCACTTGTGGCTGGGAGCAAAGCACGGGGAATATGCTCACGTACGCTGAAAGTGGCACCGGCCAGAAGACTATGTAGCTATTCGAACTCGAACACCCTATAGATGGCGGGGTGGTACTCCCAAGATTTGGCTAGAAATATGAAAATATTTGGCTAGAAATATGAAGCGGTCAGGGCACGAGCACATCACAGGTCACGTAGATGTTGACGTGCGTTAAGAAAATAAGCATGTTGATTTTTCAGAGTTGCGAGGCAAAACACAACAATTCCTATATTAACGCACTCGATTTTACGATCTAAGAAAACGCCGAACAAAACCGTGCGGTAACACGGTTCCCTTCCACCGTCTCCGCCTCCTTTCCCGTTCCTCTGGTTCATTGTTTGTCCGCGAGAGGGCGATAGGCAGGCTGGAGTACGAATAAACCATTTCATTTTCTGAAATGATCTATACACGGCTTGCACGCGATGCCTTGTCGTCATGCTAATGGTCATTCTTGCTTGTTCTTGCTGAGAAAATCGAGCACCGAATTTATTCGATGGTGGATTTGTAGATGGTACGCGCTCAGCAGCAAGGCTACCACAATTTCACGTTATGTAACGTCAACGCGTACTATGTAAGAAAAAATTTAATAATGGCCGACATAAACCTACCAACATTTTGGACATAAAGCAAGGATGACAGGGTTAAAAGGTAATTAGACATTAGATGTGTGGACATCGTATGCTTAGTCTGCCTTACTAATCCAAGATTACTTTCAGCTGCATACTTAAGAAATTTGGCCACAGCGGTACGACTGCTAGCCTGGGGTACTTAATTACGCAGCAGTAATACGCAAGCACTCGCCGGTACGCTGCCCATCCAGATCAAAATGGGTAGAGGTGGAGATCCTTGTGGTTGATATACCTGATAACATATATCAGTAAAACCGAAGATGACAAGTCGATCAAGCGGATTCTCCGAATGCGCGTTGCATGATGAGCATGCGTTACAGTCGCATGATTACTGTTCTGATCGCTTTCAATCTCCCTCGTATATGTCTGAGTGATTACGTGTTGATGAGGGTTGGCAGTCCCTCGCATTGATTCTCTGCCATAGAGCATATTAGGAAACCACGTACCGGTAGAAAAGTTACGTAGAACGGGGCTGCGTTATTAGCTGATGTGACATTAAACAAAACGGAACGTGTACTATAATCGAGTAAACGACATGTGAGCGCAATAGCGGGGTTTTGGGAACGAAGTTTATTTTATGTAGAATATTGGATTATGCCATCATGGCGAACGTCGCAAATGAAAAGACATCGCGTGCTTTCTCGAAATTAAATTGAAAAACCTTGAGACTGTCTAGATGAACTCGTTTTAGACGTGCTCTGCTAGAATGGCGAGGGAGGCTTCCAGAAAAATAAGGTCCGCCCTTAGATACGATCAAAGTATTGTCTTGTCTCATTCGATGTTACTATGTTTCATTTCATCCGACGACGTTCACCAAATTAATCGTTCATATTGTTACGAATGCTGGTTTACTCCATGACAATTAGAGGTGGTCCGCACCAGATAGCTAGAAATGGCCACCACGAATTAATCACTCTTCTCCGTCTTGTTTGTAATGAGAGCCCTCTCAGGCGCACCTATACACATATATATATATATATATATATATATATATATATATATATATATATATATATATATATATATATATATATACATATATATATATATATATATATATATATATTATACGTTTTTCTAAAGACGTGTATTTAGAGGTTTTATGCCTGCTCGTGACCTTGTTACGCTGCACTCAAATTCGACAAATTCTCTGCAATTTATCTTGTTCTTTTGTGGTGAAGTAAGGACTCTCGTCATACAAAATCAATTTTTCGTTGTGGAAGCTTGGACTGCTTAGCGCACTTGCATGAAGACCAGGTCAACATCAGACTTATTCTGCAGAATTAAAATCTAACGCTCAAGAGCTATCGATAAATTAATGGGCTAAGCGAGAACATAAGACGAAAAAGCGCGACGCCAAAGCATTACGACCGACCGAACAATCCGCTAAATTTTGCAGGCGATGCCTAGCGCTTTAAGTTTAGCGCATTTTGCGGACTTGGCACATTTCGATCTTTGGTGGCTATTACAATAGTGTCACTGCCGCAGAAGGTCAGCCTCGCGGTTTGCGCGTAACTCTCATTGGCTAGCGTCAGCGATCGCGTGACCAAAGCGATAACCAGTGGCGTTCTAGCTGAAGGTTGCGGTGTACGTCTCGATTCATAAAAAATTACACCTAGATTTACGGAACCAAGCATGTACTGTATGTATGATGAAGTTCTTTTGCGCATGCATACAAAGTTCTGGCGCAGGCTGTCATCGCTGTCGTCCTTCAGCTGTATTCATTATATTACAGAACTTTAACAGGCGATTACGTTTATCTCCCTGCGTTCTGTTGCCGTCTCCTGTGTGTCTCTAAGCTGTAAAAAGAGCTCACCAAATGACATGTACATAAAAACCCACCAAAAAACATTGCAGCACTAGCGACAAGAGATGGTTTGATGGCTTGATCAAAAAATACTTCTTTTTGCTTTGTCTTGTTAATTACGCCTTTACAAATAAATATTTGACACGAGGAAAGCGAATAAGGGTCAATAAACCCACAAGAGTTATCGGACATAAACACGAAACATTAAATGCGTCTTTCGCAGAAGACTGTCTCGCTACGCGTCGTGTTACGAAGGCGGCGATTGGCCACGCATACTTTCGGACGAACACATTTATGAGAACGTCGCGAAAACCCAGTGCTAGAAGCTTTAACGATGTAACAACGCGTACAACAAACTCTAAGCAAACGCGTGATGTCATTCATGACGATAAATGTTTAGGAACTGCGAAGTCCAAATGCATAAATGAAGCCGGCGTCGCACCGAATTTCTGATGTGGTGACTGCGAAGAGAAAAAGGTCCGAGAAAAAGAAAGATCGTTTGTCAACTCCGTGGCCGTTGTCTCAACGATCTCTAGAAAGAGCTCATGTTTATTTTATGGCGTAAATACACCGACAGTGCGGTGCTCTTTCCAACGACCGTCTTCGCAGCCTTCACAAAGGGGGCTGTGCGAAACGATAACGTCGCCTCGGCCGGACCTCGAGATATTACTGTCCAGTTTTTATGAGGAGCACCTTTTTACGTATAATCGGTGGCCGTTGCAGGGTCCATGCAACTGGCCGCTTTTATGCTGGGGTCGTCGGTGCACGCGACCTTTCAGTGCGGGCTACGTTCCCGCAGTATGGCGAAAGTGTATCCTTGTGTAGGCTCCATGTCATTGAGATAAAACTTGCATGGCAAAAATCAATATAAGCTTCAAGTACTCATTCAGTTTTGCTGGAGTGTTTTAGGTGTTTTTCTTTTATCCGTAGTGGCACTCCTTAATGTTTTTTTTTTTTGTGTGTGTGCATGTGCTGTAGAGTCATCAGAGTCGTCTGCCTTTGAGCAACTGTCTGCCAAAAGGCGTAGTCGCCATGTTAATGTGAAGATCCGGCCGACTTGGTTCGTGAGTAACGATAACAAAACAGATAAATAAAAAAAAGAAACCAAAGCTATACAAAGTAAGTACGCTCCTTCTGATCGCTCAGTGCACTACATACATTCGCTTGTCTTCGTGTTTTTGTGTGCTGTTTCGTTAAGATTGCTCGTCGCTTTATAAAAACCCCAAAAAAACGTTTGTCGCAAAAATTAACAAAAAACTGTCTCATTAAAAAAACTGTGCTGTCGTTTAGAAATGCTTTTTGAAGATTTACTCTATGGTGCTGGGGCCGATCTGCTCCTGAAGGCTCAATGTATCGCCCCTTGTTACATCCTTCCAGTGACATGTGGTTGGCCGCTTACACGGTCCTGCAAAAAGCGTCTCCCTACTCGTTTTTCAACAAGAATTCCTCGAAGTATAAAACAAAACGTACTTGAAAGGCTGCGTTTTACTTAAACGATGACAAAACTATTTTCGTTCATTGGCTGTATACTCTGTGCGAAACTGAAAAAGCTCACCGACAGAAAAAACTTAACTGTGTGGCTAGTGTTCAACCGCTAAAATTGGGCACTTCAATATATTCTTGCCGGCAATACGTTGTCACTAGTCTTTTCCCAAATTGTAATTACTAAGCTTTGCCTTGTCAAAGATCTCAAGAGTTCGTTGGCAAAGCCCCTAGCGCGCTTTAAAAGAAATCACTTCCTAGAGCGTGGACATGACATTACATGTTGCTGAATTCTGAGCGAAATTAAGATCACAAGCAACGAGAGAGCAGATTGTGTAGCTCCCTCCTAAATTAACGTACAAGCAACCTTGACTGGAACACCGTTCCAAGATATCTTGTACCTTGTTAAGAGATCGCTCTTTCGTTGTTTTTTAGTCTGCATTACATATAAGAGGTGCAATCATGCCCTATGTTACGAAACGAATGAAGAGAGTTCATGACATAAATATTATGCTTTTGAGGCTTTTCTAGCCACGTTTCTTTGAAGAATAAGCGCATATTTTAAGCGACAACGCTCCGTGTTGTGAGCATTGCGGTAAATATTTTACTACTATCAGCATATTATTGTTTTTTTGGACCTCGGACCGAATTAGCGCGCCGGTTTTTTTAAACATTTTTGAGCACGCGAATGTTTTTCCGCCTTGCAATTTTCTTGGTCCAGCCTCCCATTTAAACGTAATGATGTAAAAATTTAGTTAGAAGCTGGCTTAGCAGTTTAAGAATTGTTCCTCAAATTTCTTTCAACCAAACTGGCTTTGCTAGAGGCTTTATCTTTTTTATTATTGTACATCTTTTCGTACTCTGAATATTGTCGCCCTTTCATGTATGTCGGCATAGCTAGAGATATATTCCTTCGCGCAATATGTCTTTCGCAGTGTTTGCGCCATTTAGCCTTTATTCATAATTGTTAACGGAGCCTATCAACCGGACGACAAGGATGTATAGTTGTATACTAATTAGATTTAGAGACATCCAGGGCCCTGAAAAATGCCGGAACACGGGAACAGCTCACGAATGGTACGTAATTTCTTCTGAATAATAATAAAATCGGCGATGACAAAGGTAAATGAGCTGTAGTCTTATTGTCGAAATAGTTATTAAGTTTTTTTTCTAACCAAATAAGCAGTTCATTATAAACTCGCAACAGTTACGTATGGCAAAACAATTTAAGAAAAGAGCCTGTACAACATGCAGAAGGAAAAACAAAACACTTACGCGAACGCTGGATGTTTTTTTCTTTCTCGTCTGCAAGTAATCAGCGGTAGGCCATGGTCTATCAACTCGCGTGTGCTGTGCAAATATGTGTAAGCACCCTCAAAACGAACACAGACAGGCAAGGAGACGAATAAAAAAGAGGCAGGGCTACATTTACTGTGCCAACACATTTCTCCCCGTTTTTATTAATATTTTTTTTACTTCTGCCAATTCATTCCTTTGTTTGTCAAAGTCGATTGGTCTGGCTGGCCAATTTGCGAGCGCGGTCGGAGGAAATACCTTCCGCTCAGCGAGCGCGACCACTTCCGGAAACTGCAACCTCCTCCTTCCCTCAGCAGAGGCAGTTTCCCGTCTAATCACGCTCATGCACGCACAGTACAACGCTTGCACACGCACACGCGCACTTTGGCGCACTAGCATGTACGTACAAACTCGATGCTAGTCCACCGCCATTAGGGAGGAACCATTAGGAACGCTGGATTCGCTGCCAATTAGCGACCACAGAGCCGTTGATCGCGCGGTGGTGACACAGCGAACCAACGCGGTGACTGATTGTTCCTCTTGATTTGGGTTTCGGGCGGCTGTGCGTTTCGTTTTTATTTTTGTTTCTCTTCAGCTTTTGCTTACGTGTATATTTTTTGATTTATGACGCTTCTTGTTGAGTTAGGAAACATCAGACCGGCTCATAGCGTCACTTTGAGATAACCTGCACTCCATGTGTTCATTCCTAATGTTAGGGCTTGCCGCTGCGTCTACTAATGAAGTAAAAATAATGGCAGTAATTGTCGGTTAATTTTGGCCTGTGTTGCTTCTTAGCAGCTTCTCTTCAATTGCGAAGATATTTCGAATGCATAGTGCCAAATGCATGGGGCCAACGCCATTTTTTTAACCAAAAACTGCAATTAATTTCAATCTATTGGAGAGACAAATATCAAAGACCTGGAATGTACTGAAAGCATGTGTTTTCGGGAACAGTGATAGAAACAACTAGAATGATACTTTTTTGCTTTTCCTTCGTAACAGATATCGAATTTTGTTCTACTTTGACCCGTTAATTATGTGTGACATACTTCTAAGCCCCACCCTGATCTACAGAACCTCCTTGTGAATCTAAGCCACGTCTTTTGTAATTAGAGAAATGGAGTGCGTCCCTCGCACGCATTCAAAGCGCGCAAATTTAAATACGAAGAACCCAGCTCTCATGTATGTTTGACAGTTTAAGTGGAGCTAAACTAGTGACTTATAGTACGCGCTTGAAATTAGGCCTTATATATATACATTTTATTTAGTTAAGAGTTTAGTTAGTTAGTCAGTTTTTACAAATCGTATATCTAGGAAAGTTACTTCGCAAATTGAATGAAATTCACGTCAACCAATTTGTTCGGGGTTGAGTGGACGGCAAACTCCCCACACGAGTTCGCAAAGAGGACGGCGGTCGATACACGTACTCGCTGGCACTCCGTCTCTCTGCCCGTCGAACGACCACGTATGCGATTGTGCGCACGCGCACACAACACCCGATCAAGTGGGCACTAGAAGTGCAGCTCTCTTAATGCTGTCCAGCTTTGAGTCTGAAGCGTTCAGGCCGTTTGACATCATAACAAAGACACACGAGCAGCACGCTGGTTTCCCGACAGTCGATAGCTCGCCTCGGGCCTTCACCGCGCGACACAATTAACCTCAGCATCACCACGACGTTTTGTCAGAATTTACATAGACAGGTTTGCAACGAACGCAAAAGTTCACCCTGTTATTCTTGAGACCGCGCAGTGCTTCAATGAGCCGGAACATTTATTTAAATAAGGACGAGTGGTAATTTGGTTTGACAAAATGTGGGATTCATTCAAGTGCTTCTCTAGAAAGGTTCTTCGAAATACAGTAAACAATCATACTTTATATAATCGTAAAACGTTTTTTTTTCAAAACTAGACGATTGTGTTTTTTTTATTTATTTTTTTTATTGAAAGAACGTTTTAAAGAATAGCCTCTTTTGGGACGGAATCCAGCGAGAGCGGAATAGGCAGTTGTAGCAGCGTTCTGAATGAGGGTTGAATGAGTGATGCATATACAGACTTGTACACGTCACCGAAAAATAGTAAGGAATTACATTTACAATTACTCAAGGCTAAATTGTAATTTATTACAATTACAATTACCCTCCCATAAAAGTAAGTGACCGTTACGCCCAAAAGTAATCTGTTACTTTCGTGGCGTTACTTTCAACAATATTTTCCTCAATTAAGAAACAAGGGAAGAAGGTTATTCAAGTTCTTATTGTTGCCACCTGTTCCATTTATTCACCTTAAGTATTTTGAGCAACACCTGACTCTCGAAAGTCTCGTCAGACATTTTGCGTTATTCCTTACTCAATATGTCGACTGCTACGCTGAACACCATTTTAACTGAGGCACTGGATGGGAGTGCCATGTTGTGCCTCACGAATGTTTTATGCTCTGCATTGAGCTTTTTCAGCGAAGCAATTGCAGCCGTTGCCTGATATACGAGAGTTTCAGTAGAGTTGGTAACAGTAAGGTGATAACTAAATAAAAAATAAGCTTTGGCTCAATATTCTTCTTCCTTTGGTTCTGAACAGGTCGAGCATCGGTTGAGACGTTGGTGAATAAGAAAAAGTTTCCAGTATTTAAAGATAAATAATGAAGAAAAAAACAACAACAGGACACTCATAACAACAAATAATTAGAACCATCGAAGAAAGGGTAAAAGCCCTGGCGAGCTGGTTAACAACTTCCATCGTAAACCGGAGACACGCCAAAATAAAAAAAACGGACAAAACAAAACATTGAGACTTGTTGTTTTGTCCGTGTTTTTTTTATTTGTCCGTGTCTCTTGTTAACGATGGAAATAATTAGAACGTTGGTTAAAACATAGATGTAAACACACGTTAGCCGTCTGTACCTTTCTTGATGAAACTCTCTCATCAAGCCCAGAATATCAACTCTACGCAGCCACCATCATGTTTTATTTGTAAAAATATCTGCTTGACACAAGATGCGTCCTGCTGGGGTAAAAACAGGAAGAAGAAAAAAGGAATACTATTACCATTTTCGATGTGCTCGCAAAAAGCTGACTAACAAAAAGGATAACTGAGATGCAGATTACCTGGCTGGAATTCACAAATAAAGTGGGCCAACCCTTGAAGTTGGACTGCAAAAAAAGTAAGTAGCTTTTAAAACAGGGTCGAATAAGGTGAAAGAAGCAGAAAAAAAAATACATCCTGTTTTCTAAGTTTGCATCGACGTGTGCATAAGTGTGCATCGACGAACGATACTGCTTGTGGCAATAACACCTTCACATATTATCACATCTCTTTTAGTGGATTTTTGGGGTAGACGGAGCGTTGTCTCGTGTTGTGACTTTATAAAAATGGTCCTACTCACTATAACCGAGAAGGACATTGTTAATTCTTGTCTGTGCACTTAGCGCCTTGAGCTTCTCGAAGAGGCATACAATCACTTTGGTGTCTTCCTCTCCCCGCCTTCAATCGCAAAGAAAAACGGACACTAAAAAAATAAATAAAAAGAAACGGATATAACTTGCCCCTTCCCTTTTTTTTTTCTTTTTTTAGAAATGCTTATTTGAATTTTTGACATTGTTGTTAGGGTCTAAAATATATATATATATATATATATTCAAAGGCTTGGTGCTTGGTGTTGCAAAAAAAAAAAAAAAAGGCTTTGCGGAACTGAAGAGTGCCAAGCCTCCCTTTGCGCTGGTCAATTCGCGGGACAGTGTCACTGCGATAAACTTTACCAAACTGAAAAAGACCTCTTTAGAAGCGGAGGGGGGGGGGGGGGGACTGGTCCTGAAAAAAATGTAACGGATTACAAGGAATCCGTTACGTAAAAAATGTAAGGGAATTACTTTAAAATTACTCTAGAAAATATGTAATTAATCCGTTACTAAATTACCGATAAATGTAAGGGATTACAAGTAATTTCGTTACTTGTAACGAATTACGTACAAGTCTGTGCATATACATATATTTTAGACAAAATTAACTTGGCACGCAATGAGAAGCACAGTGGGCGCGGCTGATTATTTCACGAATATTTTTCCCTAGTAGAAATATTGCCATCTAGTGCAGTGGAATGCACCTATGTGCGTTGGTACTTGAGGCACTAAAAGGTGGTGCCGAAATCAAAGACGTCTAAGTGTTGTTGCTGCTCCTTCTCCGCGCTATCTGCGTCGTGTACCCGCGAGTTTAGAAGTCTTTAAAAAATCTAAATATATCTCACATGTTCGCGATCTTCAGGCTTTTTTACGCCCATTATTTCGACTCTCTAAAAGAATTAAAAAGCATTAATAAGAAATTTTACCTTTTGATTACTGGTTTATTCAAACACTCCGCAAGCTTTAATTTTTTTCTAATATATATTTTATGGTATACATTTGGTTAGAGATTTTCCCTAAAAAAGATAGAGCAAAGCAAAAAAATAAAAACGAAATTAACCTTGTATATACCGCTAGAAAGACGACGAGCCACGGAAACAGTAACAAAGCAAAACATATCGTAGATAAAAAGAAACTGTTGAAGGAACTGATTGAAATTAGGGGACTGAAAAATAGCTTCACGAGGTGAGTTTCGTTTTAGATACGGTACGAGGCATAAAAAAAAACTGTTCACGAACGCATTTGTTTTTGAGTCGGGTCTGTTTTAAATGTTGCCTGAAATGTCGTGTTATTTTAGGGCTTAAGATTTCAAGAAGTGGGAATGCAAATACGCTTACTTCTCGTGAAAGATATTCCCAGGAAATAGTATTGCAGCTTATTACCCTTCGTATTTCTAAAGACGACATTTGGTTGTCTGTGATAACCCTAATGAGACAGTTCAGGCTTCTATATTTACCACGGAATAAATTAACCTCCTATCTTTAAATAAGCTCAAGCAGTTTAATGCCATTTTTACTGCATGGATTTCGTATAGCAGATGCTTATCCCAGCTTTGAGCTGACAAATATTTTATAAGTCAGACGCTTGATGTTTGTCGGCGCATGCTTGCGCTGCGACTCTAACATGGAGGACATTGCCAATTCTCTAATGCAAGTCTAAAAAGTGAGCCGAAATCTCTGGTTGAGAGGCTCCATTTATTAAAGCCTTGTGAATGCAGCCTCTCAGAACTTTTCAACATCGTGAACATTCCCGAAACCCTTCTTCTCCCTGGTTCAAGCAGATCGGGTCACCTAGCGTGTGCATGAAGGACAGCTGACGCACAGGACTGACTGGTTATAGAAAGCGATGGCGTCACGTAACACCTAGTAACCGGGGTGCAGTGGGGGACGAAGGGGCTAGGACGCGAGGCGGCATGTACGGGTGGCTCAAAGTGGGTCATTATATTACAATGAGCCATCCGCATTTGGTATTTGGTATGGAATTAAAAAAAAATGGTGAAGGGTTGATTGTCGGTGCTTTCTCCAGTCCACAAGGTACTCAACCGAGTGATTAAGCCTTTGTCTAGAAATATTGCTACATTTTGTTGTGCTAAAAGTATGATTGGAGGTGACTTCCAGCCACCAGCAATTGAACGAAATGGAAATAATCACAAAAGTAGCGTAGGAGGAGATCTTTACACTGAGCTTTTTTTAGTCTCATGGATTTGGGCGCTTTTTAACGATATGTTTCTGAGCCAAGGTCGTATTTTTTATTTTGCGTCTATCGAACACGCCAAACATTATTTCGTACACCCACGGTATTTCTGGCATCGGCGACCATAAAGTAGTTGTGGCATATGTTAATACTGGAAGTACCAATGTTGTCGAGTCAAAAACGCTTATCTTGTTTTGATAAACAAAGCAAATTACAATGGTCTGACCCCCCCCCCCGCTTCCCATGTGCCTTAGACTCATATTTTTCAACCTTTAAGACGTTGGTCAAAGATCTGAGTATCGAGGAACTATGGTGTATTTCAAGAAACTCGATAAATTAACCAAACACTTCGTTCCTTCGCGATTACACTCCCAAGTGTGATTGCAACAAGCCTCGAATATCGCGGCATAGGCGCAGCTTAATTCAAAAGAAAAGTAAAGCGTACCTTAGGCGCCGAGCACCTGGCTTACAGTTCATATGGCCAAGATCCGTCAAAAGCAAACTTCCATCGATAAAAAATCTAACTTTTGAAGCTTAAGATACGGTAAAAACAATCCAACAAAATTTTAGAAAATTGTGCGCGAAAATGAGCGAAGTAATATCTCTATCCCACCATTTAATACTATCACCCATGATGGCGGTGACAGTATTGTTCGAGATGATGTGAATGAAACCGAACAATGGAATAATTTTAATCCGTGTTCAATGCTCCCACCGTGGCCGAAGCGATGCTGTTGATCGCCTTCGAAGTAGAAGGGATCAGAAAACATCTAAATGAACTGGATAGAAGCAAGGCCATTTGTCCCGACGATATTTCTTCCTGTATTTTGAAGTCATGCTCTGGTATAGTTTTTCCATATTTTACGTACTGTTTGACAAATCCCCAAGTAGGGCCTCGTTACCGTTAGGTTGGAAGCTTAGTCGGGTGGCCCCGACACACAAAGATGGTCCCAAAAACGTGCGAACAAATTACCGTCCAATTTTATTAGCTAGTATGCATGTACGTTCATTAAGAACATTTTATATACAGTGAAACCCGTTTAGAACTAACCCACGTACAGCGAATTATTGTCGATATCGAACTCACAGAAACTTTGTATCAAAATGCATGTATAAAGCACTTTTTATAACGAACAACTTATTGGCTATTTCGAACCTTTTCCCCCGGAAAGACTTCCAAAAACACGCAAACCATCGTCTTCTAGCCAGTCCCTCCCCCCACCCCCCCCCCCAAAAAAAAAACAGTAGGAAAGAAAGAAAATTTCAAAAGCTCAAGTTGCGAACAAAGTTGAGCGAAGGGAAGCGATTCAGAAGGGGAAAAAGCTAAAAAATGCACTCTGCACGCACGCCAAGAAAAAACAATTATCCCAAAACCGTTAATCACGAAGAGAAGCGTTTCAGAAGAAGAGATAAGCTAAAAGAACAAACTCTGCGCGCATGCAAAAGTAAAAAATAAATAAAAAATAATAATAACTTTTTAGCGGGTGTTACAAGGCGGAAGCGAAGAGATGAGATAGAAAGAGAAGCTCTCGCCTTACAACGAACGTATTGTGGAGGTTCGTTGTAAATGGTTTTTGCTATATCGAATTACTTGCTATATCGAACTGATCGTAGCGTTTCCTGCTGTTTGTTATAAACGGGTTTGACTGTATACGCCTAATCAACCACGTAAAGTCTCTTGAAATATTACATTCATCCCAATATGTTTTTCGTCAATGTTATTGCTGTGTTACAAGGCAAACTGAATTCGTAATTACGATATTACGCAAACTGGCTGAACCTCTCAATGAGCGTAATATCGTTGGTTGTATTTTCCTAAATTTTACTAAGGCGTTTGATATTGCCTCTCATGATTTGTTAATAGCGAAACTGCAGGGTTATAAAATTGATAGTAGGGTGGTAGACTGGATACGCGAATACCTGTCCCATTGTAAACGGTATGCCGTGCTCAATGGTTGTACTCCTGAATGTAGTGACGTGACATCGGGTGTCTCACAAGGATCTGTCCTTGGGCTGCCATTGTTTCCGTTGTACTTGAACGATACCGTCAATGTTGTGGCATCTAGTGTTCATACCTCTCCAGCCGATTGCCTTGTTTATCAAAGGTTTCGAACATGCGACGGCGTCAACAATCTTCAGACGGATTTTACTGCCAGCATATATTGGTGCGAGTTGTGGGAAAAGAATATTAAACTTAGGAAGACTGCTTATGTTCCAGTTACGTAAGGAAGTGTTTCATCCAACAGTGCTTGCAGTAATAATGGTGAACAACTTAATAATAAGCATGGGTACAAATACCTGGGTGCATAACTAACCTCAAACATGTGTTGGAAGAATCCCGTCGATTCTAATGCTTATAACGCCTCTAGAATGCTTGGCTGCCTTTCTCGTAATTTTAAATATGTGGCGCACTTCCCAAAAGCAAAACTATTTCTCCCATGTCCGCTGATTTTTGGATTACGCTTGCACTCTATGGGAGTCCAATACTGTTGTTCAAGACACAAGGCTTAAAAAGGTGCAAAGCCGGGCTGCCCATTTTCTCTTAAACGATTATGCCAGGCAACTTAGTATGACAGGAAATAAAGAGAGCTTAGGATGGAGGAAAGTGAGCTATAGAAAGAAAGGCCTTCTACTCCTATTGCTTCATTACACAATTCACTGTAAAACTATAAAAAGAGCAAGCTACTTTCACCCACATCGTTTTACATTGCTAGGAAAGGAACACTTTAAAAAGGCACACGAATTCCGTTGCAGAATTCTTGTCTTTAGAATCTCATTTTGTCCCCTAAAACCATATGGGATTGGAACAAAATGCCTGTTTATTTAGCAAAGACGTCATAGTGTTTTCAGTTTTTTTATTTGTTTTATAACAGCCTGCTGATCGTTTTAGTAGGTGTTGTATAATACTAAATATTTAATGCTATTGTAAATGTTATATTTTTAGTTTGTATAGCTATTACACCCTCGGTCCCAAATATTTTACCTTCTACTCTAATGCCTGTTAACGCTGTAGGTACTCGAATAAATAAATAATTATTAAGGGTAAATCTTTTATTGTTACGAATAATAGCACCGGAAATGCTATCACTGTGAAAGTAACACTGAAATCACCAGATATGTTTCTATGCATGACTAGTGAAAGCTCTTTTGTTTTGGTATCATATTTCTATGAAATTAGTTTCATTATTGTTAAATGTGAACAATATATTTTAGAGGTACATAACGACCTTTGCCGACGTTTATTTTCTTAATAACAATGGGGCTTGAGCCAACAGTCTTATAGACACCAATTGAGGTGGCCTTAAGACTGTTTGCGGATAATCATATCTAAATAGGAATCTTATGCTTATTAAACATAAATCATACGTTCGCGTATGCTCGTACAAACAAATTACGTTGGATCACAGTCATCAAGGCTATATTACTAAAATCAATAGTGCTTTCTAAACTAAATATAGCTACTGAGACGGAGAGCTTCCAAATTCTGTCAAGGCTTCCACATGTGCGTTAAAGAAAAATTTGCGATCGTTTGAGCGTCTTAAGATGGCTTCCAGTGGCCGGTTAAATTTGAAATTCCCCGAGGCGAGCTTTCTCCTCTATCGAGCCCACTATCGGAGGTTGCTAGAAAATTCTCTGACCTAGAATGCGTCCACTTATCGACTCTTGCGTGCCACCGCTCCATTAGGCCTATTCGGTGGTGATGAAAGCACACTCCACACAAATTGGTTTCCGAAACTGCCGCTGGAGGGCGCGGGCGATGTCACGTAAAGCGCGCCGTCGAACGCAGAATCGTCAGAGTGTCAAGACACTAAACTCGTTGGCTGGTTTCTTCCGAATATTGTGGTGAAGCGTACTTTTTTCTTTTACGTTACTAGTCGGCTTACTATGAAGCTTTGGAAGAGTCTCTGCATATTATATACTTACCGTGAGTCGATCGATCAGGGTCGCCTTCAAAATAAGCCTCTCTGCTTTCGAAGCAGCTCGTCTCGGCGGAAAAGAAATCTGCGCGCGCTAAAGCTGCTGAACATTTTTGAAATCGGTAAAAACAAAAAAAAAACGCTACGAACATTTTTTTATTCTTTTTCTGAGCGAAATTGATTTTTAACAGATTACGCGGTAAGCTGTTAAGTCCTCTTCAGTAAAGCAGTCTCGGTGAGCAGAACATCCCAGTCCGACCGCATGATCGATGGGAAGGCGTTGGTAAGTTTGTGACATCGTGCGTGTTGTGTAATCTCCAATTGTAAAACGGTGTCACGTTAATAAATCTAGAAGATCATTACCGCCGTGTTATTAGATTTCTCATATAAACAGAATGTCATATGATTTATGAGACGGTAATATTAACGGTGTGCAAGTAGTGGTACAAACCTGATGGCGGGGATCTGCGTCTATGCAAAACAAGGTTCTGTGCAGGCGTGTTTATCATTACTTTTGGGGTGAGTCTATGGGAATAGGACGCACTCTACTCCGTTTCTTTCTAAATCCGACGGCGGCCAACGCTACAGTCACGTGAAGCAAATCATGCAGCGCCAAAAGCGCCTCGTCACGGCACTCGTCGACATTGTCCTTTAGGTATAACTGGCTCAACCAATGAGGCAAAGTGAAAAGCGCAGGACCACATCGAATTTCCCGGGCGTGATTGGGTGGCCGGTGATTTTCTAAAAATTCAATGAAAAAATGGCGGCCGATGGAGCTTTCGAATACAAGGCGCTCTACGGTGCCAGAAACCGAAACGGGTAAGAATCGGCATCATTTTCCCATAATTTTTTTTTTTAGAAAATAACATAACTTTTGAGTAAGATAACCGTTGATGGTGAAATTTTGGCATCTTGCTCGAACGGCTTGGGTTACGTTCTACCTGAGTTCAAACTCTCAACGAAGTCTATTATTTTTTTTGGGTGCGAAAAACGGGGTTGAATTTCTCGCAGACAACCGGTATTTTTGTTTCTTGCGAATTTTACAACCGCTAAACGTTAGAAAGGTTAGGTATTTTTCTCACTTTATTGTCGTTTTAATAGTTGATTGAAATGTAGAAAGCGTTGCTAAGCTTCATTGATATCGATCTAAGTCAAATTAAACGTTTGGTACACACTTCGTAAACAGCGTCTAAAGATAGGGAGTTTTAGGGAACCGTCTTTGCACATCCGATACGGTACAGAAGGGCTCTCCGGTACGAACTGTGCATGTGCGACTCTTTTGTGGTAGCGCATGCGCAGTTCGTACGGGAGGGCCCACCGTACCGTATCGGATGAGCAAACACGGTTGCCCAAAACGTTCTATTGACTGGCTTTGTGACGTCTAATACCATTCGGAGGGCAAGTTTGTCTGCTTCATTGTTGCTCAGGGGTTGCCGTGATGTCAAAACGCCGCTGTTCTTATTGGCTGATTGAAAAACTAAATATATATTGTGAGTAGACCTCGAGGCATCTAGCATTGACGTCTACCTCCTATCGTTTCAATCAAAACCAATCAGAGTTCAGCTTTGCTCTGACGCCATCGCAACTCCTTCGCAAGAAGCAGACAACTTGCTCTCCGGATATCGAAACGGGTTCATTGGGTTTCTTGACGTGATCTTATACAAACAAAAAAGAAGTAGCGTGTAAAGTGGCCCTGAGCTGACACGTCGTGTTACGATAGTACACAGTGTCTTAAGGTATCTTTATGTGATAATTCTCAATTTATATTCCAGTTTGTTTTATATTGATTTCCAGATTAAATTATCGAAGGAGCCCTCTCTGGTACAGGTTGCTAATGATATTCCACATCAGTCGTACTCGTACGCAGGCTCACTTTTAATCCTGCAGCTATAGTTTACTCTCCAACGCGCGGTTTAATAGAAGTTAAGCGATGCGTGATCGTAGATATTTAACTCATTTATATTTATTTCAATTAAGTTAAGGCTTCCAATGTTCGTTATTTGCCCGATTTCACGAGTCAACGAGCAAGCAGAGGAAAATTGATGCCTTAATTTCCAACCTGTGAAATTGACTTTGGACCACCATAAAGCAAAAAAGAGAGTAAGAAAAAAAATGACCGCATCTCCACCTCCTGAATGATGTTGATTGGGGCGAAGCTCTGGTGGTGCTGATAATACTGATTTTATTGTTCATAGGTAGTGCTGATGGCGCTGATTTTTTTTATTGCTCAAAGGTAGTGCTAAATTCCGGGTTGCGTTTCGACTTCATTATTACTGCTTTATGGTCGGTGAAATGCCGAGCCAGTGGTTCTTCTAGCGGATTAGCTTGGATCCGCTAGAAGCCGTGGGAACGCTTCTTTACCGCTTAAATCAACGGTCCATGTCAGAAAGAGAATGTGTAGTATGGAACGTGTTTATGTACGCATTTGACAGCAGCGCCCTCTCCTGTATAGACGTTGAGCGGCTACATGCAACGTTTCATCTATGACAGAAACCCCAGCTCTTGAGTTACTACCACATCTCAGAGCCCCCTACTTGGCCCGCAGTCGTGGCCGAGTGGTTGAGGCGATGGACTAGAAATCCATTGGGGTCTCCCCGCACAGGTTGGAACCCTGTCGACTGCACAAATATTTTTTTTATTTGAGCACGGATGGACGGATGGACAAGGCTAGACCCTAAGGAGCTTCGCCCCTAATAGGATGAGCAGTAGTAAGTTGTGTAATCATCAGATTGTTGATTTGTCTTTGGGGGTAGTTAGCTCAACCTGGGCTAATGTAATTTTTACCATCTGGGCTAATGTAATTTTTACTCGAAGTAGGATGAAAGGCAGGCGCACAAAGAACGGAAACAGGTTCTAATACATTCAAAATGAAACTGTTGAGGACGAGATAGTCAGTAGTAACTGAATTTGAAGATGTAAAAAAATAAAAAGCGCAAACTGAAACACGGTCAAAATAAGAACCACGTATGGCGAAGAAAAACAGGGTGTTTGCGGCTTCTAAGCTCTTAAATTATATGAACCACCTAAACCCGACCAAAGGTTTATTGAATCGAAGATTCACGTTTGCAAAGCAGAGGACTCCATGCCTCTAATAAAAGAAGACGTTTTTGGTAGGTGACTATCATTGTTTGAAAACAAAAATAGTACTAATTCAATCTAAGAGCGAGAAACGTTGATTAAAAGTATATTTTATTGTGTTTCGCCACATTCGTTGATCGTTGCAAAAATACATTTAGATATTAAAGTACAATCAAATGCAGTTTTGATTTTTTTACTTTGATTTTGTCTCCTTTATGGGTTGCGATATTCATCGTTACTGCGAAGAACATCAAATAGCCCTATTTATTTTTAGGTTAGGCTAGACCTGTCAATCAATCAACAGAAATGGCCAAACGTGAGGTTAAAGGGGTACTTCGAGGATTTTGTGAGCTACCCGAACTAACCATTTTTTTTAATTCCCGGCCTTTACCCTTTCTGGTATGCTATTTAGTATCGCGAAATTGAAATAGTTTCTGTGAAATCAGAAAATAAAAATCACGCAAAGACCAACGTTAAAATAAACCCGCACTTTTCAGTGCAGCAACATCAGTGGTAGGCAGGCTTGCCAGTCGAGCAAGCAGCCCAAACTATTGACGATGCCAAGCTTTTGTTCCGTGCTGGTGCGCGGGTACTAGAGCAAGCTTCCAAAACATTCATTTGACATCATAGGACTGCTTGGAATCAGTTGGGGAACAATTCTGCAGTACAAAGAGTGAACCCCTTCCTTTCACTGGC
Source organism: Ixodes ricinus (assembly GCA_037355805.1). Classification (NCBI taxonomy): domain Eukaryota; kingdom Metazoa; phylum Arthropoda; class Arachnida; order Ixodida; family Ixodidae; genus Ixodes; species Ixodes ricinus. The sequence goes on from JAZHYW010026599.1 coordinate 23,709, forward strand.
GTCACTTTTACGTTGTTGCTACTAGAGACTTTCAGTTTGAAAATCACCATGAGGACCAAAATTGTAAACTCAGTGCCTTCGCGAGAAAAAAAACACAAATATTTTAATCTAATATTCGGGCTATTAGTTCAGCTATGTTTTTGGTGTGTTTAGGAAATTTTGAGGAAAATCGGTGACTATGACAAAATCGACGGAGCACCCCTTTAAGGGGGGGGGACGTTTCACCAGCCTATCATTCGGTAAAAGTAAACATTTGGGCACTGAACTACATTTTCTTAGCTACAGTATAAAAGCATTCATCTAGACGTCTGCTTTAGAACGTGTCCTTCATTGTTTATTTTTGGCATGCTTATGATTTTGGAAATTAGGCTCAATTACCATAGTGTGTCTCTGCGAAAGTGGCACTACGGAGGGTTGGAAAACAGATTTAAAGGGGCACTGAAGTCAATTCTCAGATCGCCCTTTGGTAGTGACAACTCAATCTAGACGCTCTAAGTATCCCAACAAACCCGAAACCACAACCGTGCGTAGCTTATTTCCTCGTTAAAAGTGTGTTCAAAATTGCGATACGCCCTCTTTGGAAAGAATTTTTTTCCGAGTGTAGTGGTCGACGAAAGCCGCTTGTTGGCGAGTTAGAAGTGATGGCTTCGTCCGCGGAGAAAAAGAAGAGTCTTATTCGAATATGTACCTATCAGACTCTCTTCAAAACTAGTTATAATAAAAATCATTCGGAATCTACGCATATTGTAGGACTTTGATCGGTCCACACATTGTAGTCCGCCAGAAAAGAGTCCACATGTTTTTCTATTGCCCTCAGATGACTAGGCCGTTTTGTAACATAGCATTTGGTAGATGTAAAAACGAACAGGTTTTAAACAATATAAGATAAAAAATGACCATTTTTCAAAAAATGATTTCAGTGCCCCTTTAAGAGGTGTAAACGATTGTACTGTATAATAGAAACCACGACTAAAATGTGAGCTACAAAACGTTTAGAATAACAAGGACAGGATTTGTTCAACTAGGTTTCTATCAAACCTAAATCATGTATTCAATAACCTTGAAAGCATGCGGTTTTGAATAATGCATACTAATTATACAATATATAAAGAACTCGCAATACATATAATGCAATAAAAAATGTTGCGTTATTATTAAGCCAATTTTTTATGTGTGTAGGTTGTTGGATCGTTAGATATTTTACCATTCCCGACTCGAACGAGCCAGGCTCACGTGGTTCCGAAGAAAGTCACACAGCACAGCAGGTTCAATCAAACGTTTTGTCAACTCTCATTCCGTCCTCCCATGTCCCGTTTTCTTCCGGTGGCAGCTGCAGCTGAACGGCTTCCTCAATGATGACTTCCATTATGACCCTCTACTGAAGTCTACCAAGGAGTCGAGACTCTCTCCCCTCAAGACCTCCAATTCAACCTCCTAATAAAGACGCCAAAGATATTGTTCCTCAAAGACTCCTAACTCTAGACCCTAATTGATGATTGCCAAGTCAATACTGTCTATACCCCGGCCTGTTAAATCCTTATGTAGCTGGCTCGACCCCCGTGTCTCCTGCCCCCTGTCGCTCCCACGAAGTATCTCACGCCAATCTAAGGCCACGGGTGAGCGTTACGGTGCCTGTCTGGCGAGAAATCCCGGCTCGGTACAGTAACGCAAACCTCAATGGGTGTTCGTCGGCCGGCAAGGCGCGCATACTGTCATCGGTGCTGTTTACGAGACGGGGCTCAAGGAGTCTTATACTGGCGGGGAATGATTGCTTTGGCACTGGAGATGTTGGAGGAGTCAACAAGTGTCCACACCGACGGGTAACGTGGGTTTCGGCACGGGGCACCCGCAGGCAAAGCCAAAATTTCTCCTCAAAGTCGAGCAGCCAACAAACACGACAAAAACACGAAGATATATTATAAAAACGCCAGGCAGCACACAAGAAAATAGATAGTAAAAAATTAAGATAAAACAACAAAATAAAATAAAATAAAAGTAGCGTTTAAAAAATATTAAAAATAACGCAATTCTTTATTAGCAGGCGACGATACGTAAGAACATTCAGAACCCGGAGGCCGCTTTGAAGCCTTTGGCAGCGACGCAACAGCCGGCCATTCTTTATCTTTTGCAATTTTCGCAGAACTCCGCGCACAGACTTCGGGACCTCGTGAAAAAACGAAAAAACAAACAAACAAACAGAAGTGGCTAGAACGATTGAGGTGACGGCTGTGAGATTTTCTCTCCTCCCGTCGACGATGAAAAAAAAGAAGAAAAAGAAGGCCGTTTAGAAGAAGAGTTTTAAGCAGGTCGCAACTTGCGGTTCACAGTTCGTTTCCATAAGAGTTCGAGCGACTGTTTGCCAAAGCAATTTAAAATAAAACAATATTCGTGAGTTAATTGCGGCTCTGCTTTGTTGATGGATGTAAAGAAAGGCCAACAATGGCTTGCGACTGATTTTACAAAGAAGTAATAGTTTTTCTTTTTTATAAGAGAAAGTTTGAATAGGACCCACGCGACTGACACCACTCTTTTCTGTACGACCAAATTTATCTCGACTGCACAAGATAGAGGGGGCTCAATTGAACTTCTGGTAACAGAGACGACAATACACCCAGCTTTCAACTCGACACTTAGTTAACATAACAGGTAAAAATCTAGCCATCGCTCGCACTTGTTTTTGATTTAATTTATGACTACATACTAATGACGCCTGGAAGGAATTACAGTAGAATTAAATATATAAGCCCATTGAATCAGAACAACGGATATGTCAAATATGCGAAACATTAAATAAAGAAATAATGAAAAAGTGGGGTTTACTCTGGATGTCATTCACCAGCTCGCCTGTGTTTTAGAGCGCAGCTCTTAGGGGCACGTTTCTGGGCTAAGTGGCGCCGCCGTCGCCGTCGGCGTAACCGCGCGCGTTGCATTATGGGAATAATGCAACTGGGCGTAACCGCGCGTTGCATTATGGAATCATTTCCTCGCTAAACTTAGCGGAAAAATGTCCCCACTAAAGTTCCTGCTAAATTCAGCGGCGAAACTTTCCAGCTAAATTTAGAGGGGAATTTTGCCAACATTTTCCGTTAAATGGGAGCGGAGGAGAAGGGAAGGTACGGACGGGGAGGAGAAGCACACCCTCCCCTCCTCCTCCTCTAGAGCAGCGCTCAAATTTGGCATTACAGATAATTGTAAACGTCGCATATTCTTCTCTATTTTTAACGGTTATGTCTAGTAAAGAACAATATACTGTCACGAATGACAATTGATGAGGCAACGAATGACTGAACGAAACTAAATGTTTAATAGGGCGAACTTGTGTGCCCAAAATATAATATGATTAAAGTTGTTCGTTTTCGGATTTTATATTTTTTTTAATTCGGGGGGTGAAAATCGGGTGCTATTTTTCAAGCTGATAATCGGGGAGAAATCGGTTTTTTTGTGGAAACATTCAGAAATTCGCGTTTTTTCGGGTTAAATTTACAAATGTACTCAATCATACGTCCGGTTTTTTTCGTTTTTTTATGGAGCGTTTTACGAGCTTTTTAACGCTGACGCGCTAAACTAAAGGGTCTGTTTCAAGCTGGTAATCGGGGGGACATCAGGGTTTTCCCGCTCCGATTGCCGTCGGTCGCTTCAAGGAAGCATTGCCCACGGAGTCCTCCACTCCCTCAGGTGTCAACAAAAACCCCGACCGTTCGAGGGACAACCGTCTTCGATCAGATATTTCGCTATGAAATAAACCTTATTAAGTTTTCCCGATCTGTTTACGCGACTGACTGGCTCGGACATTGTTCGTGAGAAAGGTTGGACACCAGCGAGATGGCCATGCTACCCGAGAGGCCATGCTGGGCGTCGACACCTGAGTGGTCGAAGGGGGATTGACAGTGCATTTCACAAGCTGTGTGCAGCAGGGGCGAAGCTACGTGGCGTGCCGAGGCGGCTCCACTTGCACAGCGGGTGGACGGAAATGCCCCTCCGAGGCCCCAACGCCTACTGTCGCTTTTCCTCAGCCGGCCTTCGTAGAATGCCACGGTGAGTTAGGCGCGCTCGTTGGGCGGTCGGTTGAGAGACATGTAGCGTCCACAGTGCTGCACGCAGCTTGCGAAATGAACATTGGGTCACTGTTGTCTCGAGGTAGGGCAGCTAGCTTGTGTGCACCGCAAACTCCGTGCGGTGCAAAAATAAATAGGTTGGTTATGTGGTTTTCGAATTCGGGGAGAAATCGGGGTTAACCCGATTCTTCTGAAACAATTTCGGGGTGTAGAGATCGGGTAAAATGGGGTTTTACCCGAAAACGAACAACACTAAATATGATATGGCTAGCGGCGGAGGCGTGGATGAAGGGTGACTGCACGATCGAGCGCTGGGACGAGACTGACTGCAGCTCGCCACACTGATTCCCTTGTGTACACGCGTGGTATTCTGGAACCATCGGAGTAAAAGGTTCGGCACGTAGAACGTTCTGACGTCAGGCAAGAAACAGGGTATTCGAATTTATCAAAACGCGGCGTTTCCAAAAAAAAAAGAAAAAGAAAGCACAATTGCGGATAGGCATTGAATCTCGGCCTTTTGCGTGGGAGTCAAGCATGATAACCATCTGGCCACGGGGACGCTTGCTCGCAGACGCGCGTGGCATTACTCCCCCCCCCCCCCGCCTCCATTAAAAAGATCATCGTCTCCATGAAACGTGCAAGAAAACAAAAACGAGCAAAACAAACAAAAAAATTGGAAAATACTAAGGCTGGAAAAACAAAGCCCTATCGAGCGTAGTACTGCTTCAGGCACACGACGTGGACGACTTCAAGTTGTGATGGGCGACGTGATGATGTTCTTGTTTCGTCGGGCATCAATCACATCGTACTTGAGATCTCTGAGTCGACGATGTACCTTGTAGGGTCCGAACTACCGTTTCAGGAGTTTTTAGCTGAGACCGCGGTGGCGAATCGGTATCCACACCCACACCCTGTCTCCGGGCTGGAAGTTGACGTCCCGATGATGGAGGTTGTAGCGGCCACCGTCGACACGCTGTTGGGCTTGAATCCGGAGTCTGGTGACCTAGTGGACTTCTGCCCGTTGGGCAGTCGCATGGGCATCGTCGCTTCCGTCAAACGCTGGTCCGTGGGGTAACATCGCGTCCAGCATTGTCGTTACTTTGAGAGCATGAACCAGTTGAAATGGTGTCACCTCGGTGGTCTCTTGCACTGCCGTGTTGTAGGCAAAGGTGACGTACGGCAACACCTCGTCCCACGTCTTGTGCTGCACGTCGACGAACATGGAGATCATGTCGGCGATGTTTTCGTTGAGTCTCTCCGTCAGCCCGTTGGTCTGCGGGTGGTAAGCCATGGTGCGTCGATGGCTGGTGTGGCTAAGACGAAGGATTTCGTGCGCCAGCTGCGCCATAACCAACGACCCGCGATCTGTAATTAAAACCGTGGGAGCGCCGTGCCTAAGGACGACGAACTCAATAAAAAACCTGGCGACTTCAACCGCAGTTGCCAACGGAAGGGCTTTGGTCTAGGCGTATCATGTAAGATAATTTTGGCGATGATAATCAACCGGTTGCCTTGCGTCGATAGTAGGGACCGTCCAAGCAAATCCATTTAGATCTCTTGAAACAGGAAAGTTGGCGGTGGAATTGACTGAAGAAGTCCCGATGGCTTCGTGGGCGGTTTTTTGCGTCGTTGGCATTCACAGCATGACCGAGTGTAGAGAAGAACGGATTTCACCAGCTTGGACCAGTAGTATTTTTCATGAATTCTGCCAAGTGTCCTGCTCTACACGAAATGTCCTGACGTCGGGTCATCATGGCATCCTCGGAAGATTTCTTCTTGAAGGCTGGAAAGAATAATCAACAGCCACGCTATGTTCGTGTTCCCGAAGTTCTCCTTGCACAGCAGCCCTTGCTTAATGGAGAAGGTAGCAAGGATTCGTAAGAAAGTACGGAGAACCGTACTCGCTTGTCCCTCTAGGTGCTCGATGAGTGCTCGCAGTTCTGGGTCGTATCGTTGGAGTGCTTCCATGTCGCTGACATGCACAGCGCCGAGGAAACACTAATCGTCGTCGTCTTCGGTGCAAACAGGACCGGCCTTGAGGGTGCCCTTGTCATGCAGTCGGCATAGTTGTGCTTCCGGCCGGACTTGCACACCACGGTCATGTCGAACTCCTGGAGTCGTAGGCCCCACCGTGCCAGGCGTCCGGAGGGATCCTTCAGATTCGTGAGCCAGCAGAGCGAGTTTTGGTCTATGACCACGCGAAAAGGATTTCCATACAAATATGGGCGGAACTTTATTACTGCCCAGACGAGGGCAAGGCAACTCTTTTCAGTCGTTCAGTAGTTTCTCTCCGCGTTAGACAACGTCAAACTTGCGTAGGCGATGACTCACTCTGCCTCTTCCTGCCTTTGGACTAGAACCGCGCAAAGTCCGGTGTTACTGACGTCGGTGTGGATCACTGTTTCAGCGAACAGGTCGAAATTGCCAAGAACCGGGGGCGTGTGGAGTCTCTGTTTGAGCTCGTCGAATGACCGATGGTGTTCTTCCGTTCACTCAAACTTTACGGCGTCCTTTATGAGGTGCGGCAGCGGTGCGGACAGCTTGGCGAAGTCCCGAAGAAACTGCCTGTAGTAGGCCCAAAGTCCGAGAAATCTTCTTATGGACTTTTTGTAAGATGGCGTCGTAAATGCAGCTACGGAGCGGGTCTTCTCGGTGTCAGGGAAAACACGTTCGTTGTTCACGACCTGCGGAAGAGCTGGGGCCGCCCTTCCCGACGTCAGAGAGATTGCGACGCTGGTAGGTCACGGCGAGGTGGCGTCAAATACTGCCCGGTAGATGGCACCGTTCTTCAATCTACTCTGGCGTACGTCAGGGTGAACTTTTCGGGTGCTGCTACGCTGGCAGGAAGCTCTGGTTGGATTGCTTGCTGAATTTTCTTGCGGGCAACATCGGCTATCGATAGCGAAGCCGGCTGGTTGGGAGCAGACAAAAGCTTCCCAAGCTCTTCCCGGACGACGTCGTGAATGCCCTCGCGAATGCGTGTGATGTTGAATCCAAAATCGCCGCTAGATGGCCCTAGGGCAGCGACAACGTATGGTCGCTGGTAGTGACTTGCTCGGGATTGCAGGTCGCACTCGATGTTCGAGGACTCGGTGACGAGACCTTGAACTGTTGTTGGAGGGCTGCGCACAAGACCGCCGGAGATGTTCTCTCTCACGCCCCGCATGAGGATTCTCAGATTCTTCTCTTTTGTAGCCTGAAGGTCGGCGCGGGCACTCAAGCGCAGAACATCATCCACGAAGCCGGCGACGCTCTTGTAGGGGGCCCTGGTTTCTCGTTCGAAGTAGATCTTCAGCTCTCTGTCGGCGGGGTTTGTTAACAAACGTCCCCTTCAGATCACTGAAAACGTCCCATGGTGTGAAAGAAGACTCGTGATTTTCGTACTAGTGCCTGGAAGTCCATTCTAGCGAGAAGTAAATGTTTTGCAAGCGCTGCTCGTTGGTCTAGCCATTGTGACAGGCGTTGTGTTCGTACTGGTCAATCGAATCTTCGACGTCATCGTATAGTTCCCGGTGAAACGGAGCAGCTGTCCGTTGTGCGACGGGCAGGTAAATGACGGCAGAAGCGGCCGGGGACCGCGTTTGGTTGGCCATCATCGTCTTCTTCGGCTTGGGCTTGTCCAGCTGCAGACCAGATTCGGAAGCCTGTGCCTGGGTGCGGCGGCGGGCTCGAGTTTCAGGTCTTTTGAAGAGCTTTCTTCTCGCAAAGCTTGGAATCGGACTTGGTTGACGGGTCCGTGGGGGCGCATGAGCAACGTTAAGCACAAGGTGTTATCCCGCACCTCCTCCAAAATGTTACGAGTGACATTTGATGAGTCGACGAATGACTGAACAAAACTAAACGTTTAATGGGACAAACTTGCGCCTAGAATAAAAAAGGAGAAGTCTAGCATTGCAGGCGTCGATGACGGCATAACAGTGGGATCGAGCGCTGGGCCGAGACCGACTGCGGCTTGCCACGCAGAGCACCTTATGTACACGCTTGTGCTTCAGGAACAATCGCCGTAGAAGTTTCGGCGCTTAGAACATTCGGGCTTCGAACAAGCGACAGGATTCTCGTATTCCCCAGAACTCGACGTTCACAAAAATAACAAAAAGGTACGTCCGCTCACAGGAATCGAACCTCAGCCCCTTTGCGTGAAAGTAAATTACGATAACCATTCGGCCACGGGTCGAGCCTGCTGCGGGACGCGCGTGGCAATAGGGCACTCCATACATTTTGAATAAATAAGCGGACATCCTGCTAGTTGCAAAATAAAACACACGAGGGTTTACTCTTGTTAAAAGCAAATCATCATTGGTGACTCGTATAAGGGGTTCCCGTCATTTATTCTCACCACTGGTGAAACAAGATGGGGGACGCGTTTTCAAAAGTACTTATTTTTGCATCTGGTAGATCGAATTTATGGCAGTGACAAAGTCGAGTGATATATCATCGGCTCGTGAGCAGAATTTGCGGTATATCTTATCAAACAGAACATTTAAAAAATTCTACATTGTGCGTATCCTTGTATAGAAACAGCAAGATTGCTGTGTTAGAAGAAAAATATGGCCGCGGATGTGTTATTTTTTACAAGCTACAGAAGTCGCTCATTCCATTTACAAGGACATGACTATGTTGCTGTAGATGGAGCAATAAGGTTAGTCTGTCCGATGAACCAAGCTCTGTATATAAACTCCCAACATTATACTTAACGCACTGCAGGACGAAAAGAAGCGGGCAGAAAATTAACTATTTCGTGCCGGTTCATGGAAAAAGCCATGGCAGTTTGGTTCGTCATTGAAGTGACTTAAACGACCTCCTTGTCCGCGATACGAAACAGAGTTTATTAAGCGGGCAGTTTTGGTCAGGCTTCATGTTCTTTTCTCTGGTGCTTGTTCTCACTTGTTTAAATATTATGTTTAAAATACACGTCGTGGACCAAATGAACTTTCACAAGAGATGTTTTTTTTCTCCTGTTCTCCACAGACGCTGTAGAAACCAAGTTTGAAGAAAGATAACCGTGTTAGAGGAAAATATATAATAAAAAAGTCGTTTGAACACGACACGCCGCCTTCCAGTCGACAGGGAGAGAATCGATTATTGAATCACGATAACGGTGTAGAGAACATTATACCTTCTTTTACCGTGGATTATTTTTTATTTTCTTTTTTTACTTTTCCAATATTATGTGGGGTCATTTCAGAAAGTGTTTCTTTATGTTTGGTTCCGGGTGGATTTCAACGTGACGATATGTTTTCTGCCTCGAGCAAGAAGACAGTTTCAATAAAAACCTTTTGATTTTTGTCAGGAACGTGGAATGGATAGAAAGAGAGAAGGATTTAGAACAAATGAGAAAAAGAAGAGCCCAAGAGCAAAAATATATGATAGGTCAGAAGTTGATATCGAACTTTTTAAAGAGTTATCGCTTAAACAAATCGATTAACTTCTGGTTTTTCCTGCTCGTTTTTTTTTGTTCAAAATGTTTGACACAAAAAGCCTATTTATAAATTTTTTTGTACATAACCCGAAAATTTTGTAACGGCGCGTCGTTTAACTTTTTTTTACATGGTTTATGCAACATACATTTCTAATTATGTCAATCGAAGAGACGGATATAGACACGATACTTATTTTTAAAGCATTTTATGCACGCCTTCTCTGATGCCTATATCAGTATTAAAAAAATTGCGAGGAAACCTAAGCAATTTTTACGAGTTGTGAATACGGAAGCATGAATGTCGTTCTTTCACTCCCTTAGTTCGTCTGCGGTATATTGGCATGGAGGGCCACGTTTCGCCACTGCCGAGGTTGCGGCCGGCGGCCGAGCGCCCGTTCTCGTGAAGCGGCCGCAGCCCTCCCCCCTCCCCCCCCCCCCCTCGGCAATGCCTGACACGAGAGCGACGGCCGAGGACGCTCGACTGAAATGGCCGCCAATGGCTATCTAGGAGCCGTTTTCCTCAGCCAATAATAAAAATGGGTATTTTTTTATCGTTTTTTTTTTCATTTGCAGACGCTGCCGGCTCTGCTCCATGGGATAGTAAATGCTTTCGCATTAAGACCAATAACCGAAGGTCTTTGTTCAACGGTGGGTGTCAATTGAATCCCTTCGTTCACTTTTTCAAAGCCCGGAATGCCCTTCGACAGACTCTCCCGTATATTCCCTGTGTCAACGGCTTTCTGCACTTCGTTCCTCACCAAGTTGACAGTGTGGTAGGAGTTAGGCTGTCGCTACACCAATCAGCGCTACCTTCTCACTACTTGGCCTCGCTCTCCGCGCGGAGATGTAGGCGGCAGATGATCACGTGGTGAAAGATAGACGTATGTCATGTTTCACCGAAGCATGTAGCATCCACCGCACTGCCAGTGTTAGGGGTGAACGGAATACAGAAGAGGCCTTCAAAAGAACTTTCACGGCGGTACGCTAGCAAGTTGGCAAGCCAGCGTATGGAACTGCCCCGGCGTTGTAAAGTCGACCCCGCAACAAATTCGCTGCCCTGAATAGTTGTAGTGTCGTTTCCTAAACGCTGTTGTATTATCGCCGGCTGGAAGCAATAATTGTACCAAGCTTACTCTGACTTTGCTTTTTAAATTTTTGTGTCTGCTACTGTATGTGTTTATAAATGACACGCAGATCTAATGGGCGTCAACTGGTGCATTAGTCGGGACTGCTTCGAAGTACAGTGAAACGAACATAGGCGAGGTGTATGTCTAAGCATAGCAGCTTAATCGCATACCAAAACTGGTCAAACAAAAACATTTTTTCAAAACTGTTTTATGGCTTCATTTCTCATAAGAAAGCACTGATATCAAAGCATATACACCAACTCATGTTTACAAATAAACCGGAGCGCCCCTAGCGGACGCCACTGGCGCCGCGCATGCGCCCTGGACGGTGGGCAAGAAGCCCGCCGTCGCCAGTAAGCAAACCATTGAATTGCGTTGTCGTCAGCGTCGGCGGGAGTCCCCGTGCTCTTTTTCGCGTCGGAATTGTTGATTCTACGTCCTCTTAACAATGTCTGACAACTTGAGCAGCTTCAGCAAAATAACCAGGCAAAACTTTGCGTGAATATGACGTGCGGCGATTCATTTTACGGGGACGCCGCGGAATGGGCGCTAAAGCCTGACTCCCACGATGATATTGCGCGCTATTTTCAGTCGCGACGTCGCTCGGGCTGCAAAAGCGTGAACCGTAGCTGAGATGGTGAACGTCGATACTGAAAACCGCAAGTAGAATCGGGCATTACAAGTCGGTGATGGCCACTGGTAACAATGATCAACATTTTCTTGTATCTACTGTTTACACTTAGCCTATTTACCCCAACCAACCTATCAAAAGTGTTTCGAGGCCTGCACTTGGTTCTTATCGCAGTTACCGGTCAACGGTTGGTTTACGGACCGCTGTCGTTTGAACGAGCTGACGACAAAAAGCAGACAAGTTTGAAAGAGCAGACGACAGTTCGAAAGCATGCGCAATGGAGTGCGGGCAAGAAGCACCGCGTCCCGCGTCAACAAACCATTGGAATGTCACGTTGTCGGCGTCTGTGTGAGTCTGCATACTCTTTTTCGCGTTGGAATTGCCGATTCTACGTCCTCATAGCAACGTCTTACCAAATTAATCGCATGAGCGAAATTATCAAGGCTCGTTTAAACTTTACGTAAATGATTTGACGTGCGGCGATTCATTCGCATGAACGCCGCAGAATGGACGCCAAAACCATGATGAGATTCTTCTAGCCATTTTCGGTCCCGGCGTCGCTCGTGCTGCAAAAGTGTAGAAGGTAGCGGCGATGATCCACGTCGATACTGGAAATCGTAAGCGGGAACAGACCAAGCGTAACAAGTCGGTGATGGCCACTGGTACCAATGATCAACATCTTGTATCTACTCTTTACACCGAGCCTACTTAAGTCTTTTGAGGCCTGCAATTACTTTTTATTGCAATCACCGGGTCAAAGTTTGGTCTACGGGCCGCTTTTGTTTGAACGAGCAGACGACAAAGAGCAGACAAGTTTGAAAGAGCAGACGAAAGTTCGAACGATCATGCGGCTGTGTGAATTTGAAGACGCACTGAACCCGTGGGTTGTCCGGACAACTTGGCGGTTTTCTCTCGTTCATGTTGGAACAAAACTAATAGATCTGGCGACCACAATGTGTTGCCCGCACAAGCAATCGTAGTTCGACAGCGTCTGGTTCGCCCTTTTTCACGGCTACTATCCACGTTCTCGGACGAACGGAGGGGGCAGAAACACATGAAAGCTGATCTTCAAACCTTTCCGGGCTCTCTTGGTACAGCCCCCGTCGCAGCATTTTGACGAGAAGGCAAGTTTTTTTTGTCTGGTTTCTTCCAAAAGAACCAGGAATGCATGTCTCGCACGGCGACTTCTGCCCACCACCCCAGACCGGAAGTGCGCCCGACGCGCCACCACCGCGGCGTGACGTAGGAGAGTTGAGTTCGTGTATGAACGGACAGACAACAATAACGATAGTCGATATAGTTTTCCAACAGGATACTCTTTTTCTCAATTCCAGTGCCTGGAAGTCAGCTTTTCATTTCTAATATACACTCTGAGGCGGTGCACGCTTTACAGGGTTAGAAGCCGCGGATCAGAAAATATTATATACAGGGTGCTTCACGAAATGTAGACAAATTCGATATTGCGGAAACTACGCGTCGCAACAAAAAAAGGCTTGTGTCGTTTTGGTCCTGGGACAGGGGCCTATTTAGGAAAATTATTATTGTCCGGGATAATTAGATTGTTAATTCATTTTGCGTAATTGACTTTTTTAATATTGGGTTTAAGGGCATGGTTTCAGTTAGAAAATTGCTCAGCATCATCAAAAAACCCTAAATCAACAAATTATAGCACCATAGAAGGCACGCGCATCATTTTACGGCTTTCTCTAAAACCGCGCAAATTCAACGGCTTTTTAAGTTTCGGTTTGCTATCGGAGCGCATCTCGGCCCCGGCAGCACCGCGCCACGTGGAGAGATAGTGCAACCAGCCTCTGCTGCGCTGTCATCGCGTGACGCAGCAAGGTTGGTTGCACTATTCTCAACGGTGCGGTGCCGCCGGCGCCGAGATGCGCTCCGATAGAAAACAGAAACTTAAAAACCCGTCGAATTTGCGCGATTTTTCAGAAAGCCGTAAAATGCTTCACGTGCCTTCTAGCGTTCTGCTATTTGTTGATTCAGGGATTTTTGATGATGCTGAGCAATTTTCTAATTAAAACCATGCCCATAAACCGAATATTAAAAAAGTTAATTACGCAAAAATAATTAACAATATAATTATCCCGGACTTTAATAATTTTCCTAAATAGGACCCTGGCCGAGGACCAAAACGACAAAGCATTTTTGTTGCGACGCGTAGTTTTCGCAACATCGAATTTGTCCACCTTTCGTGAAACACCCTGTATATATATATATACAGGGTGTTTCAGAGAAATCCTGCCAAATCGCTCCTGCGAAAACTACACATCGCAACGAAAAAATGCCTGTGTCGTTTTGGTTCTGGGCCAGGGGCCCATTTAGGAAAATTATTAAAGTCCGGGATAATAAGTTGCTAATTATTTCTGCGTAATTAGCTTTTTTATATCGTGTTTAAGGGCACGGTTTTAATTAGAAAATTGCTCAGCATCACCGAAAAACACTAAATCAAGAAATTGCAGAACGGTAGAAGGCACGCGAAGCATTTTGCGGCTTTCTGAAATAACGCGCAAATTCGACGGGTTTTTAAGTTTCGGCTTGCTATCGGAGCGCATCTCGGCCCTGGCGGCACCGCGCCCCGTGGAGAAATAGTGCAACCAGCCTCTGCTACGTCGCGCGAAAAGGTTCGGCGCGTCGAAAATGAGGACCTCGAACAAGCAACAGTGTTCTCGAATATACAAGAACACGAAATTTACAGAAATAACTAAAACATGCGCCCGCTAACAGGAATTGAAGCTCGGCCCTCTTGTGTGAGAGCCAAGCACGATAACCATTCCGCCACGGGTGCGCTGCGTACTTGACTAGCTGCGCGGCGGCAATATTAATCAGATTCCCCCATATGGCTGCCTGCTTTCCAACTATGTTTAGTGTTTCGAGTTCGTGTACTAAGGGTCCAGTGTCTCGTATGTAGGTCATGCAACGGTCATGGTGGGGAGTTAGATGTCTTTGATGGGTGCAAAGCGAGTTTCATCAAATCCCGATGCACACTGTGTTTGGCTGCTCACACGTAACACAGTTATCATGTTGTTCACCAAATTGAAAATGTTCTTTCCGTTGCTTTTGCGTTTTAATACATTTATTGTGCAATGTTCACTGTACGTCTGCACAGACATGTTTTAGTGCCAAATTTCATCTGTGTTGAAGTGTGCGTGTTTAATTTTGTATTTTTTTACTGATTGTTTCTGGTACTATCATTTTAATATTTATCGGGTGATGTATATGTATGCTGCACCAATTTTGATTTACGTTATATATTTTGTTAACTGTACTCTCTGTGTGTCCTGTTCTATTGGGTGTGCCAGTGCCAAGGCCGCCAGGCCGTTTGGACAGCGAATAAAACCGATTCTTGTTTCTTGATTCTTGATATGTAATGTCGGTTCTTAGTGAAGAAAACGCAAACTGCGTTTCGACTGACGCTGCCCACAGTAAATGCCAGAACTTTTAACGTGAGGCGCATCAGGTCACGAAAAGTAGGTAGAGGAGCATGCGTTGTAGTAGCAAAGGAAATTGGGAGGGCGATTATTGCCTGCACGAATTCTTATTGTTTCATGTAGGCTGAAGGCACAGGAACAAAAATTATGATAGAATGTTGTTTTGTTAAAAGTTAGAAATATAAAATCTACCGTTTAATTTCACGTAACGATAGCGTGAAGGCTTTTCAAAACAAGAATGCTGAAAAAGAAGGGCGTTTAAAAAATACTCATTAGCTACAAGAAAAAACAAAAACGCTTAGACTCGGAAACGATTTTTTTTTTAAATATAATTATTTAGAGCTTAGTACAACTGTGCGTTTTCTGGTCACAATAACCTCTTTGCTGTCCCGCGACCATTGTGACACGAAAATATAAAATATAAATATTTTTCAAACTCGGGCTTCTGCGAAGCTCGAAATGTTCACACGCCTCGCGTAAATAAATTGCTCACGTATTTAATAGTTTCGACGCGAGATTAGTTCAAAGTCAGCACGAGTTATTTTGTGAAACAAAAACAGTGGAAAAAAAACGACGAGATATTGTTAGTTTATCATGCTGCTTGCGTTCTGTCTTCCAGTTAACCCAAATTAGTTAAGCTTCTCGTTGTGTGCTAACACATTTATTCCGCCGCGCTCTGGAAGAATGAACAGCGTTATATAGAAAGACCATGTCCGTCTCTCCAAGAATATTGGCCTTGCTTCTCAGCGATGACGTTCATATGGCCATTCCAATCACTTGCAGGGGTTTGGCCACGTTATGGGCCAAACCTTTTCTTTCAATTAGAAAATTAAATTCCGTTCTCAAGCACAAGATCCATCTGGTTGTATTAATGCGGCGGAAAGGATTTTTTTGTTTTATCGCTTCGACGTCTTGCAAAACAGCTGCCGTACATCCATTATTGCGAAACTTTTATACAACGCGTGTGCCTTAATCATGTCACATTCGCTTCGTCTTCAATTACCTTTTTTCGTTCACATAGAGTATGCTATAAAATATGGTACAAAGATTGGTCTTAACGTAGACTTTTCTTAGGGGGTATATATCCGTCATTACGGGAGACAATGAGTATGATGGCGGTCTCGTCGATCGACTGGCCCTGCAAAATATAAACTGACGCGCAGTTTACAAAGAAGTCCGCCTTTGAGTGCACCAGGTGCGGGCGCTGCTCATGCACTACAACCGAAATTGCCTATAGAGAAGCTTCCACGCCTGTGCCGCGTCGACAGCGGCGCCACCACATGCGACATAAGGTAAGAGCCGCGCGTTCATGTACAAAGCACAGAGCAGAGTTAGGCGTTCGCTTGTGCACCTTCGCGAGCATTTGTCGAAACTTATGGGATGTGTTTTTAACGAGTCTAGGGCTACATTTATGTCTACTCCAAAGGAAGAAAAAAAAACAGAAACAACAAAAAGCAAGAATTAGGTGTGACACTGATTATTTTGGAGCCTTCTCCGTAACACGGGGCAGATTCAAACATACCTCGCCTGCGTTACCATGAGTTCACAAAAACAAAAGCGTGTAAAAGTAAAAAAAGCAAGAAAAAAACCGCTCTAATATTAGTCGCGCCCTAACACAAAAGACTAAGAAAGAAAACAAAAGAACTTCCTCACTAACCCACATTCCGACATTTTCCAAGCCTAATGATTTCGCTTCCCTCGCTCTGAAAAAAAAAAGAAAATAAACGGAGGACAAAATAAGAAAGAAATGATCTAACACGAACGCAGCAGAAGGCACATTTCCAATCCCCACGGGCGGGGTGGAGTCCTTGTCTTTCTCGGAAACCGATTATTTTGCTTTCATGCCTTGTGTCCCCTCATTCTTAGTTTTGTTGTCAACGATTCACTGCGCCCTTTCCTTTTTTTTTCCCTGTTATTTCTCGCGTAGGCCTTGTCGGAAGAACGCCTCCAACACCGTTCTCATTTCGTTGTGCGCTTTTCTGGGAACACCGGGATGTGCTCTCGCTCGGGCGCTGAAAGGAGTCGCTATCTAATTAGTTTAATGCGTCGGTCTCGCAGAAACCCCCTCCCCCTCTCTCCAACAAAAAAAAACAAAAAAACATGCTTGTGTTTTTTTTTTAATAAAGGCTAAAGGAGGTCCATTCTTTCCCGGTTGAACGTTATACCCTGGATGTGTGTCTGGGTCGTCGTATGACCTCGAATGTAGGTCCAGATAAAATAAAACAAAATAAAACAAAATGTGAACTTTTGTTAAGTTTGCGGAGGCGGGAGATGATTAATCTGTCATTGGGTGCTCCCAGTAAGGAATGGTTACGTTTTACACTGATTCTACTGCCCATTAATTTATATAAAAATTACAGATTAAAAAGAGAGCGTGCACTCTTCCAATCAACTGCGGCGATTTTTTTTTTCTAACGAAATTGGGTAGCGTTGATGAGAGCCGGCGGGTGAGCACCCACAGAAAGGCGAGAAAAGCCGTGACATTGCGCTCGGCTGTTAACTTCGGCAGCGCTAAGTATCACGGAGAGTATATGCAGCGGTATATTTGACCGTTTTTTTTTTTGGCGGGACACTATCGTGCACTTTTTGGCTCTCAAGAATACATCAGCAAGTCAGAGGGTAAAGATAATTTCTTATAGTTTTTGATGCTTCATTTTTATTTTTCAGTTGTTTTATCTTGAAAAATTAAATAAATAAATCGAACACAGACCCAGAAAAAAGAACACAATATTGTCAAAGACTATCTCACTGCAGAAACTTCCTTCTACTATATTCATGCGAGAAAACGTGCTCGTTTTTGAGTGTACAAAAATTCTTCATACGAAAGTTTTTTTACTAGAGTAAATCAAAAAGGTTAAATTAGACATATGTCTGAGGCTTAATATCTTCGCGTAGGTTTTTTTTTAAATTTTACGTAGGGACATAGCCTCTTCTAGGTGTGACTTTTGTTTGGGAAGTCATTCAAGAGAACACAAAAAATTCGTTAAATGTGATTTATCGCGTTAAATCCTCGTTCTCGAAATTTAAGGAAAACTCGTCCCCTTCTTTCAACTCCCGTAAACCCCGTCGGTTTCTTTAGTCCTCAAAACTCCCTTTTTCTCCCTAAACTTCCCTATCTGGGTGCACCGCGTTGCGCGCAGGAGGGCGAAGCCCGTGCCGCAAGCACGTCAACACCGGCCGAGCTCTTTAATTAACTCGGTAATTGAATACTCCTCCCTCTCCGACTTTTTCCCCCATTTCCTTCCTCCCTTTTCCCTCTTATCTTCCCTCTTTTCCTCCGCGTCCCCCGAAATAAGTCTGCGTCGTGTGGGTGGAACTCCAAGTCCCGCGCTCGGCTCCGGGCGTCCTTATCTGGCGTTGAATCAATTGTCGAAAACGCAAACAAGCGACTGTAAAATTAGACGACATGCGATCGAGAATAACGCCTTTGTCTTTGTGTTACTTAATCATATTTCCACGGAAGAAAGGCAGAAAAGAAATCCAAACCAAAACAAAACAAGACAAAATAATTGGGAAACCGTTTCCGTTGTCGGACGACTTTGGTCGTGCTGATTGTTTCTTAGTGTGGGCTTGCATCTATATTTGCGCTCTTGCGCGCTCTCGTTTTCTGGTTTGCCAATGGGGCGAGCCCGACAAAGATTACAAAAGAAATGTCTCGGCCGGCCGAATTTCAATCGAACCCGCTCGCTGGGCGCAAACAAAGGGCTTTAATAATTTATCTCTTTCTGGATGTTTTTTGTTTGGTTCGTTGCGTTTAACCTCAGCAGTTTTAATTGAATTTTGAAAATAAATAAATTTGGAAGAAAAAAGAAGCCGTGTCACAATTTAATGCTGTGTGTTTGAAAGTGGTCTGCATTTAATATCCTAGATGGTTACATAAAGTTGAATATCTCATTTCTAACAATTTAATGTACGGTGTACAAAACATTGTGACAAAAGGTGAAGGTGAAACGGATGTAACAAAATTGCTAAAACAAACTTCAGAGTTTACACGTATAGAGAGTCGTAAATGAAAGATAAAATTGAAAGTATCGGTTCTATGAGTACTTATATTCGAATGTTTGCTTTTATGTAAATATTCATTTTCCTGTCTCTTTGAGCTGTGCGTGCGGAAATTACATTTCTGTGTCTGCAGTTTCGGCCCTGCGTCCAACTGCGGCTATCGTCTCTTTGTTTGACGCTGCTGTTCTTGGTTTTGCTTTATGTTAACTTTATGTTGAGAAATGTACGCAGCCACCGCAAAACAAGTCGATGCACCCAATTTATATTTTGTTTTATATATGAATACAACGCTCTGAATGCTGACTAGTGGAAGCGAGTGACTTGAACTAGTAATCCAGCTGCACGTACTCCCGGGCAAATGAGACACTAGAAGAGCAGAGCGAATGTAACTCAAAGGTCGACCAGGCCCTCGTTAGCGCTAAACAAACAGGCACTCGGTAACTGTACACAGTCTTCGGTTGGGTGCTTTCTGCGCTTCATGGAAGATGGCACCACACGCACAACTCTCGGCCGACTCAGCCGTCTTCATCGTGGTTTCTCGCACTTTAATTAACAGAATACAGCCTTCAATAAATACAATAAGTTTTATCGCATTCGAAGTAGTCTGCAACCAAGCGCTGCTGAAACAAAGCCACTTTTCTGCGTGTTGATGCTTTTTTTGTATGTCTACAGCCCCGAGTACATACCTTCAGATTTTCTTCTATGCATTTTCTTTACAATTCGCTTTTTTCGTGTTTAATGATTATATCAAAAGCTTTGCCAATTATTGCGTGAGTTCGCTAGCCTTGTAGTGGTGATCAGTAGAAAACATTGCCTTTGCACAGAATGCTTGGTGCGGAATTCTCGGAACTTCGCGTAGATGGTTGAGCGTGATGGGTTCTAATGCACGATAACGAAAGAGGGACATGAAAGACTAACACACAACAGAGGCTTACATTCATCAGCTCCCATTTCTACCTCAAGCATCCAAGTACTCTGCCAAACCGTGACGTAGCGCTCAGTTCCAGTGTTTAGGAGGCATGTGGTGCTCAAAGTGTATTTTTCTTATCATCATACGCGCTTACTGGCAGCTAACTGGCAGCCCGCCGAGGCGCCTGCAGTTCAGATCCCTGCGAATGTAAGGTTAAGCTTCGTTCACAAAAACAATTGATAAAAGCTGGTTTCGACATCCGAGTCAATATGCATCGTCAATATTCTTTCTGTTTAATGCGATGCCGTTTTTTGTCGCAACCGATGCCGACGGCACATACTCGCGGGAAATATGTAAAACATTTGACGGTTACAAAATACTGCCGTAGTCAAGGAGGTTACAGTGGGTTGGACATGGCGTTTATATTTTTTATATCTGGAGCGAAGCGGCAGTATCCACAAAATGCGCCGTTACTATTTTGACCAATAGAACTTGGTCAATGGACGCCATTATTAAAAATACTGCAAACAACACCTTTCCTATTGCATTGCCGTTTTAATGGAGTTATTTGTCCAAGAATGTTATGGCGATGTCTAATTTGATTTTGAAACGGCGTCGAACGGTGACATTCGGAACCCAACCCTTGCCTTGACAGAGGAAAGTCAGAGCGGGACGAATGCTCTAGACGCCACGCCCGAAGTGTCCTCTATAGCGGGTCATCATAACGGGCATATGGAAAGCGAACATATCAGATGCCGTACGTTCGAACTCTGATAAAGGCACCGTGTTGAGAATGCCGTTGTAGCTCCGCTTCTAGGACGTATTTATTGCCTTCCGTCGTGCTGTGACTTCGCGTCCGCATTAAATGTTCTTTTTTTTTTCAATAGCACGATACCTCCAAAACTAAGCCTTGATAGTGGGCGGAAGAAACAGACCACAGGCACGGAGTGCACGTAGCCTATGTTTAATCTAGCCGATTGAGCGGACAGATGCCGACCGAGCAAACAAGGAGAGCAGCATCGGTGCGCAATGCAGCCCGGGGTTTAGTGCCTCCTCCAGCGACGCTGAGCCTGCCGTGGTGCCCGGTTTATGAGGTAGGGGCCGTGCAACGATATTGGGAAAATGTTTCTCACTTCATGCAACCTCACTGGGCCCAGTGGTACTCAAGGATACTCGCGCGCAACGCCACCGACCACGAAGCTTCTCTGTAACAGCGTAATTCCATGGATAAAAGCGGATGTTTACTTTCAGTCTCTCCATTGCAAAACTTGATGAAAAATTTGTCTGGATTGTATTGTTGGCGTTGCCCATAATGCATTCCCTATGATTTTGTCATCGATATTTGCGATCTTTGAGGTAACGATATTTAAACGTGGCATTAAAAACACTGGCCGCGAGCACAGGGTGAGCTTTTGGTTCGGGATCGTTACAATCAATGCCTTGACATGCATTCGGGTAGTGGCTTGTACCCAATCGCTGCGATGACGTATATAGTGAAACAAAATTGGGGTGTGTGTACACATTTATAGAAGCTCTGCCTCAAAGGGCGACTTGTCTCCCAGCTGTAGATGAAACATTTACCCAGTGCAGTACCGCCGCTAGCCTGGGCTCCTTGAACGTGCACCACGCAGTAGTGAACCACGACCGCATGCCGGTGCGATGCTCATCCAGGTCGAAACGGGCAGGGATGGGGGTTGAACACAGGATCCCTGGGTTCTGCAGAGCGAGCTTTCGCTGCACGTGCCCCGAGCTGGTGTGCGCTAGCCCACTCGGCCATTGATCCCCAGAAGGGCCTCTAAGCTGAGTCGATTGCTGAAACTAAATTATCTCGATAAAGTTTACAGTTTTTACAAGTACCGACAATAATTGTTGTAACAACTCTTCAGACAACCGATCAAAGAAAGTAGCGACGAGCACAAATCCCCAGTCCAGAAAACTTGATCCCGTGTTGCACTCCCTCTATGATTGGTTGGTTGCGAGTAGCCTGCCCCATGTGTCATGCGGCATACAAGGCTCGTATGTCTCGGCAGCTCTGACGCCTTCGCCATATCGGTCTCTACGAACGAGGCAACTGACCGAAATATTTTTAAGTGAGCTTCATTTAAGATGAAACCTTCTATCATCATCGTCATTTCTCAGTAAAGGGTTTCTCCTGTCAGATGTCAGACCAGAGTAACCGACTGATATCGATTTCCGCGGAGTAAATGCGAGCACTGCCAAAATATTACATTAATTGGAAACCGCGCTCTAGTCGAAATTTTATATTAAAAATTCTACCACCAGCTTCCCAGCGGGCATTGAGCGCGATTGCTGTTTGTCGAAGCAACCTTGTGCCCAGATGTAATCTTCGTATTAAAGGAGGTTTCTTGTTGGTACTGCTACTTCTTTCGTTGTGCTTTTCTGCTGCGTTTTCTGCCGTCCCGTCTGACGATCTCTGCCTATTGTTACGCTATGTTTTAGTGGCCGTAGTTGGTCGGTGATTTTCGGCGATAGCGCACGAATATTTTTGATTCTCTGCTCGCTCAAGTGCGTCGTAGTACAGAAGGTGGTATTCGCTGGAGGCCATATAGTTTACTTCGTTCCTGCTCTGCTCGAGCTTACGATTGGCTTCCACAACGCTTCTGCAAGATTCGTTGCACACCACCAAGATTGTAGTTTGTCCCAGAAGGTGAGTGGGGGCTCATCGATCATTGTTTCGTGTTCAATGCTTCAAACTAGCTTTTCGGACGGCAACTTCAATAATATGTATGCTACACATCGCATAAATGTGCAACAAATTAATGTGCTACAAATGTTTGATATTTACGAGGGAAAGCAGTAAAACAGCCGTAGCATATTACCTGACTGATCGGAACTGCTCCTGTGACTAGGTTAGTCGAACGTTTTGCGGTACCCCGGTACGAACTTTACGTCACACGATGGATGCAGCTGTTCACAATGTTGGCCATCATGCTCGAGCCGGTCATTTCGATTTCGCCGTAGACTCCCGAAACAAAACATTTCGATAGAATATCTGCAAAACTACACGAGGCACCGAAAAATAAAACGGACGCCTCGTAATTCAGGGACACTTCCTTCACTAAAAACAGTCCTAACCCTAAAATCGAGCAAATATACCGGAGATACCCTTTAAGGTAGTTATAAAATTAGCAGTTGTGTGGTAAACCAAAGTACTGTCACAGACAAAGGTGCGACATGTCACGGTGAAGTCGTTTGGCTCAATTGGTTTCGTTCTCAAGAGCTTGCGCCTTAAGGGCTGTTTATACTCCAATGCTGAGCGCAGTGAACGCAGCGTAGCGCAGAACGCACGCCTTTCATTGGCCGGCAACCAGGAACTTGATACCTGCGACCAATCAGTATCTGTGCGCGCTGCGTTACGCCGCGCCCGTCGATTGTCACGTTGGAGTATAAACCTAGCTTTACAGTTATTCCTGCGTTGAACGGCGGGACGTCTCAGTGTCGCTGCCGCCGTCGTGTCTTTCAGCGTCGCAGAACAAGTGCCACGCTAGCACGCAGCGACGCCAAGACACCCGCGTCTGCCGCTTTGAGACGTACTCTCGTAGATCCTTTACGCGTTTGCCGCTTGGGGCTGCTCAGGGATACACTGAAAATGACGTAACGCGCAAGCCCTTCTTCTAGATCGTAGGCGAAGCGCAAGCTCGTAGGCTTTTTTGCGCAGGGGCTCCGGTGACGTCAGAACGCCACATTCCCATTCGCTCTAGTTGAAAGTATAGTGGGTAGACCTCAATGCTAGCTGCCTTCAGGTTTATCCACTATCCTTCCAATCCAGCCAATCAGAGCTCGGATTTCTGCTATCACCGCAACCCCTGCGCAACAAGCAGACGAACTTGGATTCCGCATTGGATGGATGGATACGTCTGAACGCTTTGAATTGGGCGGCGGCTCGCCTTACCTAGACGAAGTTGTTAATTTAAAGAATTTACTCCCATTAAATTTGGAAATAATTAGTAAGGACTTAGGATTTTACATAGCGACGTCACAGCCACTGTGACCATCTACCGGGAAATACTCGGAAATCATACTTCATACTCACGTTTGTTTAACAAACATTGTAAAATAAGGCGGGCTGACAATGCCGTGGCGAAGCTTTGTGGTAACGCGCCCGTTTCACAGGCAGCGGACCCAGGTTCGATTTCTGAGAGCGGCGGGAGATCTTTTTTCAAGCGGCTGGAGATGTCGCGACGGGCGCCCTACGCCATATTAAGCGAACTACAACATCAACAACTGCTGCTACAACTTTAACGACACGGACGACATTTCCAGTGGGTGAAAGAGCCCATCAAAGCTAACGCTGTAAAATTACCCTCGAGCTACGTTTCCGGGGTCCTCGTAATGTCGAACGCCGTTGTCTTATAATACACTGAAATGCAAGCAGTATGCGCAGAGGGTCGAGAGGGCATCGCAGAAAAAAGGACTGTTTAGTAAGAGCATTACAGGAAGTGGAGGGGGCTTAGATACGAGTCTCCTCAATCGAGTCCCCCGCGGTTGCCTCTCTTTCGTCGTTGACCCTCCGATCAACTACTCTGCTTCTTTGCAGCGTTGTTCGACCCGCATACAAACGAATGTCGGCCTTCCATTGACCATCTACGAAAAAGAACTAAACAAAAGCACCATGTGGCTTATCCGTATGCGCGGTTGGAACCTTCGCCGAATTGTCTGTCTTGTGTTGTTTGTTTCCCCCGGTGTGGAGGACGCAATTATGGGCTTGCACCGTAACCACTTTTAGAGCGCAGCTCTTAGTTTTCCGTTTTCGTTCCGGCTTCTCCGTTTCCGGCTTCAGCGGCGTCGCCGCCGCCACCGGCGTAAACGCGCGTTGCATTACGGAACGTTTGCCATAATGGCGTCACACGTGACGTCACGTGTGACGTCACGGGGGCAACATTTTCCCGCTAAATTTGGCGGAAACGATTTCCGCTAAACTTAGCGGAAATTTTCCCGCTAAATTTAGCGCAAAAATTTTACCGTCGTGACGTCACACGTAACGCCACTCAACCCGAGAAAAGTGTACCATTAAATTTAGCCGGACAGCTTTCCGCCAAATTTAGCGGGAAAATTTTAACCTCGTCACCCTCCCCTTCTTACCCGCCTCCTCAAGAGCTGCGCTCTAACCCGGCATTACATAGAAATGTAAACGTCTTTCATATTTCTTTAAGATATCTTTTCTAGGCTTTCTAGTGTATTCTTCGCTTTCGCATCATCTGGGAAGACGTTCGACAAAATACAATTTTTGTTTTACAGCGATAGCAGTTTTGAGCTCTTGCCACCACTGCGAGTGAAGTCCGTTTTTGATGTTGTAGTTGCGGTGAGGTCGCTGTAGTTGGCGTAGTAGGGCGTAGGGTGTCCCTCGTCGATAACGTCAAATCCTTGACCTTGGCTGTGGGAATCGAACCTGCGTCCGCTGCATACGAAGCGGAGGCGTTATCCCAGAGCTCTGCCACAGTGTTAACAACTCGCTGCATACTTAGGGTTTTTGTAGTACCCAATGTCCACTGTACGCGCCCTCTGAACAAAAAAGAAGAAATAGTCTTTATTAAAAATGCCATCGCAGCACTTTCAACGCCAAGAGCTCGTGCAGGGACATGCACTTTCATGCAATCCTGAACAAAAAAAAAGAAAGAAAAAGCGTTGGAAACAAAATTGTCATATGTGTATTTTGTTCCGAACGTTTTCGTTCGCGCACCCCGTGGTACGTGAACGCAACGCCGGTGTGCAACGACTTTTCCGTGACGTATTGCAGCTATCGCTGTTACTACTCTGGATTAACACAGGACTGCGCAAACGTTTTGTAGGTGAAACCAGTGGGAGCATTCAAGTTCTATTCTTAGGAATATTAAGTCGTTTGCTGATACCCAGAGGAGAAACACAAACGTTTTAAAAAACTAAAAATCTCGAGACAAAGACCCGCGCACAATGGGCGGATAAAATAAAACTCAAACTTGTCTCTTCAGTGACTACATGCACCCTACTTACTTTTAAATGGTAACTTCAGAAACGGGGTCATGCAATGTTCGTCGATTATGTTTTTTTTTTACCTCATGCGAAGGTATCTGTTTTTTTTGTTTTTCTTGTTAAATGATGTTATCCATTTGTGTTTATTTTGGAATAACACTTCCTTTCTTTCTTGCGTGTCTTTCACTTCTTTTTCTAAATTTTGTTTCGGCTTTTTTGGAGAAACAGCTAGAAGAAGGTGCTGGCATTTGGAGCTAGGTTTCTCACTTGTGGCCAGGGAAGTACTAAATATATTTGCTTTGGATGAGATACTGTGTTGGACTAAAAAATGGCAAATGAAACTAAATTACTTGAAAACAGCCGTCATGACAGTGTCGTGTAAAAAAGCCAGTTCAATTTAGTTACTCACTTGATGGACAGCCAGTAAAGAGGGTCGAGGAGTACAAGTATTTAGGACTTCTTTTTAACAATAAACTAAACTGGAACCAGCATTTAGAACTAACGGTTAACAAAGCGAGGGGCACTTTGTTTGCGTGTCGTAGGAAATTAAAATTTGCTGATTTTGACACTAAACTTCTTGCTTATAAAAGTTTTATTAGGCCTGTGCTTGAATATGCTAGTTCAGTGTGGTGCCCTTTCACACAAAATGGTATTAACAAGCTTGAACGTATCCAAAAGTTAGCTGCTCGGTTTATTTTTAATGACTATCGTAGAGAAACATCGTCCACTGAATTAGTTAATAGAGCGCAGCTTCAACCGTTGCAAATGAGAGCGAAAATTGATAGATTAAAATTGCTGTTTAATATCCTTAACGGCACTCTTCAGGTTCAAAGCTCTAACTATATACAACCATTATCGACCGGGTCCTCACGTCTAAACCACACAAGAGCGTTAAAGCAATACAGGTTCAAAAACGACTGTTTTAGATATTCTTTTTTCCCTCGGGCAATTCAAGAATGGAACGAGTTACCAAATGATGTCGTCGTCAACACAACTGTTGCTAATTTTGTATCTGCTCTTGAATTTATACTTAATTGAGTTTTCATTTATAAATATGCATCTTGTTCACATGTTTGTACCCACTCCTACCATGGTTCCTTGAATGGAGCCAGTAGTATTCCTAAATAAAAAAATAAAAAAATATCTGATACGTCGTTAGACTTTTCTTTCTGTATGCATATTTTTGAGGCAAGCATTACCTCTTTGCGATGACGGCGGACAGTGAATGACTCTCATCTTATTACTCCCTTCGTGTTCTTCAGGATGAGTCATAACAAAGGGAAGAGGGAAACAAAAAGAGGAGAGGGAGAGAGAGGTAGGCTATCAATCTAACATCGTATATAAACCTTCTCCACAAGGGCGCCGCCATCCTGAGTTCTGCCACTTCCAGTATGGGCGAAAACATTGCTCTGCCGTCGGAACTTCATTGGAATACATTTAGAATACAAGCGTAACAGTCACCCATTCTTGTTTTTCCTTACCTATGCTTGTTTGTCTGTTTGCAGGATAAAATGCTTTGTTATTTTTTGTCACCCATACCGGATATGCCACCAGGTGGCTGAGGACAAAAGTAACGATTGGGAACAGATGAAATGATACATTCTTTATATCAATACAAAAATTTACCTGCGGCTTTAAAATAAAAACAGGGCAGAAATAACGTTTTAGCTTAACCTAACTAATATCCCATTCACACAGTCGTAAAAGTACCGTTAGCTACAGGCTTTTATGGCCAGCGGCGAATCAGTTCGCAATCATCCGCGCGTGACAATTGCTTGCGACAAATCAGAGCGGGGTGATTCGCCAATTGGAAAGGAGCCTATGTTAAAGGTGCCTTTATGCGCTGGCTGTGTGGATGTGGTATCATACCCCATTCCCACAGTCAGGAAGGTCCCTTTAGCTAAGGGACCTTTATGGCCAGCTGCGAATCAGTTCGCAATCCTCCGCTCGTGGCATGCTCTCGCAACCTAAGAGCGCGGGCTGATACGCCGATTGCAAAAGGACCCATTTAAAGGAGCCATGAAAGGATTTTCTCCTTTCGCTAAATACTCCTTAGAATCCCTCCCTAACGTCATTAACTTAATAAACTTGACTCAGTGTTTGTTTCCAGGCAACGGCAGTCGCCCAACAAAATTCGATATGTATGAGCATCGCTCATCCTCTCAACACGGAGCGAGAACAAGCGGCCACGCGGCCTTGTGCCAACGTTACTAAAACCGTCAGTTGGGAAGATAACCCTTAAACCCCGGAGCGTTGGCGTCCACCGAGACCTAACGGGATACGATTACCGTGCCACCCTTTAGAGGCGCTGTAATCGTGGGGCTTCGAGATGGAGCCACCGGCCCTTGCGCGACTCGACGGATCCAGCATGTGCACCCGAGCAGTTTCCGGAGTGACCGCTGCGGGAGAAATGGCGGTGTCGCAATCGTGTTTAGTTCGTTTCCCGAGTACGGATCGGAGCCACTTTTTTCAATGCAGGCTCCTATGGCAGTCTCCCAACTCAGTTGTTCTAGTAACGTTGCCTTGTGCCTATCCTATGCCGCCAACGTTAATCATAGCCACGTGCTGGGATTGAAAAATTAAAAAAGGCGTGCTCACCTCCAGACATTGTTAGAGTTCGGCTATTCTCATCACCGCAGTGGTTGGACACGAGCCACTACCCGAGTGTCCGCCGAGGTATTGATTGTTACGACCTGAAGTCGAGTGCTCACGCAGTTCTCGTGTCCAATCCTTGAGCTGCGCTCGACTGTCGTCAGGCGGGTGGTTTCGATCCCTCAATCACGTCATCGAGCTTTGCGCAAGCAAGAATGAAAGAAATAGTCCCTTTTTATCCTCGCAATTTCATCGCGACCAAAAAGCTTCTGAAGCAGTGTCGGTCCTGGCGAGTATACTGGGGCCGGACTACGACCAGTACGCCTCCGCAAAGTCATGAAGGTTCCAACCCGATGTCGTTTCATGACCTCTTTAAAGGCACGTTTATGCCGGCTGTGTGAATGGGGCATCCTTCTAACTAGGCCAAACGTGGCTCCACGCCACAACAATTCCCAGTTATCACGCATCTCCGTGTTCTCGGAATCTGAAAATAAACAAATTAAGACCGATAACCTCTAATATATCAATGGTAATTATAAATCTTCCTTCTTCTTGCTTTGCGCTGCTCTTTTATTTGTTTCAGCATTGCCTAGGACGCCTTCATAAACTCGTTCGATTTTCCTGCACCTCCTTCGGCGGTGCAGGAACGTGTAGGGCGTTTCTGCACCGCCACAACAGTGTACTTCCGGTACACATACCGGAAGTACACTGCCCTACACTTTTAGGCACCAGTGAAGGAGGTGCAAGTTAATCGACCGAGCCTACCTGCGATTTAGTGAGGGTGATGCCATCGGGCCAATCTTTTTTTTATGCTTATTTGGCGGGAACATTTATGTCCCGTGACTTGACGTCACGGAACATACAAACGAATTCAGGTTCCCCGCTAAATTTAGCGGAAAATCTGTCGTAACCTGACCTACGCACAAATCAACGTTACTAGAACTCTCAGTTGGGAAACTCACCGTTGAAACCTGGGCCGCTGGCGTCCACCGAGACCGAGCTAAATGCGACAAAAGCGCCACTCTGTATTATTTGTCTTAACTGTGGTCGCCTTGAGCTTTTAGAACGCATGTTTTTGCGTAAAAAGTAACGGAAAAACTCTTTTTATAGTAACTTTTATTGGAGTTTAGTACGAAATGGGGGCGCGTGTTGTTTTCTAAAATCTTTAGTTCGCAAGGTTTTGCAGTATAATTAACATTGTTTTTATACAACCCTGCCTCAGCGGGGATTTCAGGTAGTGCGTCCTGAGTTAGGCGCATATTAACCACGGTAGTGATCCGCGGCGCGTCCGCTTGGGAGTAGGGGGTGGTACCTCGAAGCCCCTTCCACAGTACCTGTTCTGGCCCCAAAATGGCTGATTACAACGAAAATGGAAGTCACGTGCAGTTCCTGGACTGGCCGCTGCGGGAGAAGTGGCGGCGTTGGGATCGCCATTAGCTCGGTTCTCGTGGACGGATCGGTGCCACTTTTTCGGAGCAGTCTGTATGGCAGTTTCCCAAATGAGTGGTTCTAGTAACATTGGCACAAATTCAGTTTCTCCGCTAAATTTGGCGGAGACATTTGGCGACGCTATAACGATCGTCATCGTCATATCGTCGAGTAAGCAGAACACCAACTGCTGTCTACACGAATCACGCCGTCTGATCGTCCTTCAATTTTTGGTTTGGAGCGCGCTCAAGCGCGTCTCCCGGTACGAGATCTTGGCATTGACACCGCTACGGCGGCATTTTGTTAACGGTTATTTCTTTGTAATTTTCACAAAAGCGCTTGCTATTCGCGTCAGATGCTAAAAGAAACGCATTTTCTTTTAAACAGGTGAACCCTAAGGCACACATCTTTGGCTAGTTTTGACCATCGCCTACCATGCTTAGCCGATAAACATGGCGATTGCACCAACACGCTGAAATTTTGCCGCACACACACACACACACACACACACACACACACACATATATATATATATATATATATATATATATATATATATATATATATATATATATATATATATATATATATGGGCTGTACAACACAAAAGCGCACGACAAAAGAGCGCCGACATTAGAGCGCCGACAGTAGAGCGCCACGACGTTAGCGCGCGCGACACAAGAGCGCCGCGACGTTAGAGCTCGCGACTCGAGAGCGCTGCGACGTTAGAGCGCGTGTCATTAGAGCGCCCGTCAGGAGAGCGCACAACCAGTGCAGCTCGAGTGGCCTGACCCGACCGACCATTTATTCGGAAATCGCGTGTTTTATGTGATATTGGGGGGATTTACGCCGCGGCATTCAGCAAGGACATACATTGCGTATGAGTTGACGAAATTTGGCGTGTGACAAACCAAGAAGTGTTACAAAAAGCTGACAGCAGAAAAAAAATAAGTAGGAGTAGCATACATTTCCGCAGAAAAAAACATTGTAGCTGACCTAGCTTCATTAGTTCTTTGATTTTAACTGATAAAGTTCACCACGGACTTGACTAATTTCTATTTTGAATTATTTAGAAACGTCAAAAAAGAAAAGAAGCAACATGCAACATGCTTTTCCGTAATCTGGGGTTTTCGAGATCAATTTCGGGAAAGGAGCTCTCGTGCCAAGTGTCATGCGCCAAATACTCATATTGTCACAAATGACAATTGTACTAAACGCTTAATCTGGGAACCTGTGCCGACAACGAAAATTAAATATGCGTTAATGTCAGCGTTGCAGAGGGATAGAGCGCTGAGGCGAGACCAAAAGCATCCGGTGCTGCAGGCCTCTGGACCAGCAGATGGATAATCGTCGCCACAGATTATCTCACGCGGTACGCAGAAATGAAAGCCTTTCCTTCAGGGACTGCTGTTGAAGTCGCCAAGTTTTTCATCGAATCCTTCGTCCTCCGGCACGGCGATCCGGAAGTTCTGATTACAGATCGCGGATCACCGTTCATGGCGCAGCTGACCCAAGAAATCGTCCCGCTCAGTCACACCAGCCATCGACATACAACTGCGTACCACCCGCAGACCAACGGGCTGACGGAGTGACTCAACAAGACAATCGCCGACATGATCTCTATATACGTCGACGTAGAGCACAAGACGTGGGACGAGGTGCTTCCCTACGTCACGTTCGTCTACAATGCGGCGGTTCAAGAGACTAATGGATTCACACCTTTCCAGCTGGTACATGGTCGCAAGGTAACGACCATGCTGGACGCCATGCTGCCCCATGAGCTATCTGACAATGAGAGCGACGACGCCCAGGTGGTTGCTCAACGGGCCGAAGAAGTCCGCCAGCTCGCCGGACTCCTGATTCAAGACCAGCAATGCGTCGACGCGGGCCGCTACAACCTTCGTCGCAGGGACGTCCACTTCCAGCCCGGAGACAGAGTGTCTCCGGATGGACACACCCTGTCTCCATCCAGATACACAGCACCAATGCTTGACGCATTGGTGGTGTGTCTCTGGAGACGTTTTTGTCGGAAGAAAGCTGACCTACGAATCGTACAATGAATCCTTTAGATTTACAACCCGCGGCACTATCCTAGTGTAGAAGTTCGGTGTGTATTCATGTCTAAAACTTTTCTGTTCGAACTTTCATTTATATTAGTGCTGCTGTTCGTCCTTCGATATTCATATATTTCTGAAATCTTTGGTATTCGTATATTTCTAAATCGAAGCACTCTCGTTCAGCCCTAGAAGATTGGACTACTTTCTAAGAACAAAGGTGGAGAAGCTACGGGTCTGTAGGATGCAAAGAACGGACAAGGCGATAGACAAGTCTTTTTTTCTTTATAGGCTCTTTTCTGAGACATGCAGAAAGGGCATTGCCTGTAGGTTCTGTTCTATCAACAACAGAAGGTGACATAGTCACCGTAACCGATGTGTCAACGAATTACGAATTTGGGAAAACCTTCTCAAATATATTTCACAAATTTGCACGGGAGGTTTTCCTGTATCCGTCAAAAGGCAAGAAAGCTCTGCATCCGCTAAAAGTTCGCTGAGCTTTCCTTCGATGCGTTTTTTACTGATCGTTTTTTAGCGGTGAGCTTTCTTCATTACGATCATGAACGTGACAATACCATTTAAAATTGTGTGAAGGAAGTCTAAATAGCCACCAAATACGTAGATCGGAGTCCAAATGCCTGTCAAGAATAGACCAAATATAGCAAAAAGTAAACTATTTATAGTATATCCGAGAGGCGCACCGCAGCAGCGGGAAGAAATTTTAGATTCGCTGCTTCACCCAACTGCAAACTTTCCCGGTACCTATATGCCCCACCCCAATCCCTTGCCCCCCATTTCTCTTCGATTTCAGCAAACAATTGGTTAGAAAGAGTTGTACCCGTTTCAATTGTTTCTTATTAAAGGCATATTTAATCAATCAAAAATCACCAATGCTCCGATCCGATGAGTCGCACAATTTTGTTCTGTCTGTGGAACCGCGGGTACATAACACATTTTGCGGTGTTCGCTCGACTGAAGTGCGCTTTCGTGCCGCGCGCTCAACTGGTCATGCGCTCTCGTGACGCGCGCTCTCGTGACGCGCGCTCTCGTGACGCGCGCTCTACTGTCAAGCGCGCTACTGTCGCAGCGCCCTCGTGTCGCGCGCTCTAACGTCGGCGCTATAGTGTCGCGCGCTCTAAAGGCGCTCTCCCATATATACTTATGTATATACAGGTATAAAAATATTCACCTAATGTAGTCTAATGTTTTTTGTGGAACCAGCAACGTAACATTTAAAGGGTACACTCTTGAAACTAAAAGGTGATAGGAAACATCTAAGCTCACGCAAGAACCCTTTGTTTCTTTCCAAAAGAATATGGGTGACAGACTGCTCACCGAGACGTCAAACACATGTCATTTCGAAGTCAGAAGTCTTTTGGTTCAACAAATGGCGCCGTGAGAAACGCTCAAACAATTATGCTGCACATTTGACCTATTTCGCAGCCTCGCACTCGGCCTCACGAACCCTACTACCCCGAAGGGCGTATCAGCTCACGCCAAGTTTTATTTGCAACTTCCACCTTCTCCGATAAGCAATAAAGAAGGTAGGGCGGGAAAATGAGAGAAAGCTATATGCAATCCATTCAGCGTATGCATCGATATATTAATAACATATTATCATTCTCAACGTTTCTGTCTCCAACGTGCCTGTGCCACGCTAGGTTTACGTTTGAGAAAAAGATCTTGAAACGTTATTGCGACAACAACGAATCACATTCTCGCCTTCTCTCGCAACACGTCGCTTGTCGCTTTCGTGAATATCCCCTCCTTCTCCCATTAATACCGCTCGCTCTATTATTTTACTCGTCTCGAAGAAGAACACGAACAAGAAGAAAAAGATGACGGACAGGTGAGAGACCTTAAGCAGCGGTGTTCCGTCCAACCGACGCCGTCGCCCGGCACGGATCGATAGAGCGACATGCAAGAGGAAGAAAGAAAACAACACCTTAGGGCACCCTAGTCGCGATACGCGGCTCTGAACACCGAACAACGAAGCGGGGAGGTTCCCTATACAACGAGGCGGGTGCGGCGGTCTCAAACGTCTGCTCGTCCTGCATACCAATGACACCGGAGACAAGCACGACGCTTCTTCTCTATTCGTTTTGTACACCAACGTACATCCCTTCCCCTTCTCCCAAAAAAACGGAAAACAAAAACGAAACGCGCAAAACGTACGCAAAACGTACCCAAAATGGACTAGAGCAACGAGCCCCGAACACAGCCGTCCGTGTCCCTTATTAAGCCTAACGTGGCGGCGAACCCCTGACGAGACGGTGGATGCATAGGAATCGCAGCGTTCCCGGACGTTGTCTTCCCGCAATGTATGCGTCGCGTGACGGAGACGGTTTTGGCTAAACTCTCACGTAGACGCGTTTGAGTCTTGTCGCCGGCATGGCGCTCGATGAACGCGACTCATATTTTTTTATTGTCTTCCTGGGTTATAGGGAGAGCATAAGCTTTATTGCTGTCTCTTCTTGCTTGTGCATAATTCCGGATGGGTGTGCGGAGTCACAGATGGCGTACGAAAGGTTAGGTGCGGTCAACTGTGAACGCGTCACTTGAATTTGCCTGGCATTTGGAATTCGTATATTTGAAATAACATGCATGGATATCTGTTTTTATGTAAGCGCATTTTTAAGGTAAGAATCTGGGTTATTGTGATATAGATTGAAGGAAGTAGATATAAATTTCAATTCGTAGGTCCTAGAAAGCGAAAAATGAACAATTTCCATCTGTCGTATTGTTGGACAGATGCATATACTGGTCCTAAACGCTTCTGTGAAACGTGTATCAAGAAAAGTGTAGTATCCACAGTGTTACGACGATGCCAATTTTATTTGCGCCGGCGCGAGCCCTTTTCTCTGCACGAGAGCGCCTGCAAACGAATGACACAATGTGCTACGCAACAGTGCAAGGCCGCAACCTCGTGTAAACTATGGAAGCCGTTATAACGTCGTAGAAAAGACGTGCCGCAAGGTATACTTTAAACGATTGCGATGTTTCGTCTCTCCATTACAAAAGAAGTTTGGTAGGGGACGTACGAGTAGAATCGCGGAATATTTATTGCGCATCGCATACTAGTTTCGCGCACTATCTACTATGATTCGTTGCAAACGTCCGTCCGTTAATAGATTTGAGACGTTCTTCAACGTGACACCAAAAACATCATTTTGTGAGGACGAGCATCAAAAGCGCCAGTGTGCAACCCCCCTGAATAGCGAGGCCGTGGTTGTGAATGTTGCATTTCAGCTGCAAGGGGCTGGATCGGAGTTCAGATTCTAGAGGAGTGCTACGTAATCGTTCGGCTGAAAGTCGTGCTCTTGTAGATTTCACACGAGTCCCTGAAGAACGCTGACTTAAAGCACTGGCGTCGCATCTGTGCCCTGCTCTGGCTTACCTCTAGGTGACGTAGTAAAACTTCGCCTCGACCTTGCCGTCTTGTTGCGGTGCCTCTTCTTGTCTCACTCAGGGGCTCGCTCGCTTCCTACGCACAAATATGCAGGAACACAGGCACACGGGGATGCGCCCGCATGTATATGCACGCGTGTCTACTATTAAGGTGTCTGGTACGCGTCTCCAACTGTCATGTTTACCGCGTCCTAACAAGTGGTTCCTTCCTTTAATAACCGTCTTTAGTTTCACTCCAGAGGAGTGAGTGGGACAGGAGAAAAAGGCGAGCGAAGCAGCTCGATGAAGCTCTCGCCCCACCCCTCAATCGTTAATAGAGACGCCACTGCAGAAACACACACTAAACTATATTGCAGCACAAATACTAGGAAAAGAAATACAATATACGTGAAAACAAGCTCTAACAAGATCCCAAAAACGGGAACCAAAAAGTATACACATAAAAAACAAGCTCTCAAAAAGATTGCAAAAGATTAAACCGAATTGCAATATGAGATGAATAACTTATTATTAAATATTTTAGGAATCTCATTGATATATATAAGTCGTCTCAAAAGTCCGGGCAAGTTCTAAAAAATATATATTGGCACCCGTAAGTTGTTTGCGTTCTTGGTTTTGTTCCAAATACTTTGAAAACCAGTGATGTAAGAAGAAACATAGGCACTTAAATTAATCATTTGCAATAAAGTAATACTTTATGTTCTAACTGCTGTTCCAAGGAAAAAAAGAAAAATAAACCGGCTATACGAAAATCGCACAAATAAGAAACACGAATCATATCAAGTTCATTGAAATAAGTTTGAGTACGGTAGCCCACGACACATTCGCCAATGCACACGGCCACTTTTTGCGCTTCCTCCTGATGACGTCATAAAAGTGTCGGGTTTCCGCCGGCCCCGATCCTGGGATTCGCACCTGGACACTCGGCGAGAAAGTCGGCGAGATTCCTGACCGGCGACATTCTCGCCTATTCAATCGCCATGACACCGCCAGGGGCTTAGGGCCCCCGGCGGGCTCACGGCAGCGTTAGTGGATGTGGCAGACGCCTGCGCTGCTGCAGAGCGCTCTCCAGATTCGGAGTCCACGGAAGCTTTAGCGACGAGGAG
This sequence comes from Ixodes ricinus, assembly GCA_037355805.1. Classification (NCBI taxonomy): domain Eukaryota; kingdom Metazoa; phylum Arthropoda; class Arachnida; order Ixodida; family Ixodidae; genus Ixodes; species Ixodes ricinus. The sequence goes on from JAZHYW010026599.1 coordinate 59,854, forward strand.
TTGGGACGCCAGGACAAGAAGGACGCTTGGGTTGCCTCGTGCTTTTCGGCAACTTGTCTAAAACTAACCGCCGGGATTGCGACATCAGACAAAATGACACTCCTGCGTTTGGGACGTCATTGGTTGCCACTTTGAAACCACTTTTGATATATGGGCAAAATAGGACGCTAAACACAGCGGTCACAGACGCGATCCGGGCACAATACTACAACGATCGCCATCCTCTGAGGCGTCAGCTGAGCATCGCACCGGCGTGCGGTCGTGTATCACTACTGCGTCGTGCACATTACAGACCCCAGGCTAGGGGTCGTACCGCACTGGCTAAATTGCTCATTTACAGCTGAGAGACAAGTCGCGCGGTGAGGCAGACTAAGTTTAGGCTGTATAAACATACACTCGCCAATTTCCTTTTACTGAGACGTCAGCTGCCAGGCTATAGCGTTCTTAGAAAGTCAGTAAGGATGAACGTCGTCGCGTGCTCCGAGATCCGCCGGGATTTCCGTGACCCAGCTGGGTGGCGGTCGGAGTATCAGCGCCGACGAGCAAAAGGGGGAAGCCAGGCGCGAGGAAGCAAATTACGGCGACAGCCGCGGCTCCGGCGTGTCTCCGGCGCGTGTGTCGACAAGAAGGAGACCACGGCAAAGACCGCGAGAGAAGCAACAGCGGCAACGACCTCTGCCGCTTCGGAGAGTCGTCAAAACGACCGTCCTGCGCGTAAAATCAAATGAGCCGCTCTTGGGAAGTCATAAAAGAAGCCGTCTCCGCTGACGTCGTCCGCGACCTCCGTGGTATGGGAGGCTGTTAGACGACGCCTGCTTGTTTTCATTGTGTGGGTCACGTTTTGTCGTCGCTTTTCTTCGCTCCACATTGCGGAGTCAGCACTTCCGGTTTCTGCGGATGACACAAATACGTGGCATTCTGGAAACAAGTGGCAGCAACGTTAAGACAGTTTGTAATCGTTTTTCGTAGTATTTTATAGAGATCTCTAATTTTTTGTGTATCTCATGTTTTTCATGTAACAATGATCATATCGACGGTTCTCGAATTGAAACGAATGACCGCTGTAACACACTGAAGACGCTTTGAACGTAAGTTATACGTAAAAAAAAACACGATTTTACCTATTATCTCTTACCAACCCGCTCGTTTTTTTATATGGGTGATTTCTGTTTTTACAGGGGAACTGTCAAGGGCTACTTTTTCAGTATCATATCCGCCAGCAAACAAATGATGACACAAAACTCTGGACAGCTACTGGCACCTATAAGTGACGGCGGCAACCAGACAATCGGCATGTCGGTTGTCTGGTTGCCGCTGTCGCGCATAGATGGCGCCAACCTCTCCAGCCTTTCCACTCTGGCTTGCCGACTTGCGGCCGGCCATTACTGCATTCCCACCATAGGACAGCTTCACTGGTCTTCCTTCTTCACCACAGTAGAAAGGCTGACAATTTTTTTATAGAGACCAAACGCATGAAAGGGAAATATTAAGTTCGTTTTAGTCGCTGCTGAAGAAGACATTGTGTTTCCGGACAGACAAATGTACAGAGATTAATTTGTCAACTTTTACTTTCAAACACGGGAGTATCGATTCTTCTGTGCTCTATCTTCATAATATTTAGATAAAGTCAACCTTGAAATTATATTTTTTCACACAACCACAGAGCATACACTCACAACCTCTTTCTTTTTCCACTATGCCTCGTTAAGTTTCTTAGGAGCCCTCAAGAATCTAAGAGTCGTCTTGAAATTATGGCTGCGATTCTGACGCCCCCAGGAATAAGACACTGAGTTCTTCGTACCAGTTTTTGCTTCGTTCTGTGTTACGTTTCCTTGTATCGGTAAGAAATAGTAGTTGGTATAAATAAGACTGTGTGCTTGGGTGCTATGTGACTTAACTTTGTTCTTCACAAAACGCTCGTAGAGTCGGAAACTTTGACATGCTCCCTTTAATCCAAATATGCAGACCATCTAGAAACACCGAGATAGCCCGTAATCTTCTCATGGTTGCAGATCTTGGCAAAGATCGAGACTTGTACCATTCGCCACACAAAGCTACCGTGACTATTTATCCTCGATTTTTATTTCCTCCTTGTGTATTTATGTGGCGACATTTAAAATAATATAGAATCTCGTTGTACCATTTATCTGTCCGTGTGGCTAGTGAATAATGTATGTAAATTCTTCTTGCGGTAAAGTGCACGTTTTCAGCTTCTCAATCCACTGGTGTCTTTTATCTATTAATCCCCCATTTGCATGCATGCTGAACGTAAGGCACCAAAAGCCCGCCTTGTTTTCGGTTTGCGTCATAGGACAAGGAAACGCTTCTGGGTTTTAAGTTTCAATACTTTTCACAACCATACATGTACAAGATTGGCGTAATTATAATCGCTGGAAACGCCAGTGCGTCTCAAGTGACCTTGTCACGTTGCGATTTCAATGATAGAAGCGGCCGAATTCTTTCTGTCTTGTTTTGTCAAAGCTTGCTGAGTAGTGGTAGGGACATTAGAGATTACGACGCTGCCAAAGTCACGGGTATAATCCTGTTTTTAATGATCGTGAAACACGGCTCATTGGTTCGACAAGAGCACTGGGTGAGGATCTAAGCTCGGCACAACTTCAACACTTGGCGGACTTTCGGGTTAAGGATCTTGTCTGAGAGCTGCGTTGACAAAAACGGCAGCATTCTAACAATGCTCCGAGCATAGCAAGTACCCTGTACATTCTAAACCGCAGTGGGAAATTGTGATGAACATGAGCAGCAGATCACGTGGCGACGTGTGCTGGCTGCAAGTAGGTGCATGTTGATTGGACGAGCGATTTCTTTTCCGACTGACACTGTGACGACAGCGAGAAAGGTAAAGAAAAAAAGAAAGAGACGGAGAGAGAGAGGGAGAGAGAGAGAGAGAGAGAAAGCCTTGTTTTCTAGGTTAGGAACATGACCAGTTCCATCCTCGGCTACAGTTAGCGAGAGTTAAAAAATTCGTTTTATCTCCCCTGTACTATCTTTCCACAGCTCGCACGACAGCTTTGACATCCTGTATCCAAACTAAAACAGAAACACTGCTGTAAATTGTAAAAAACATGAGTCTTTTTATGCTTTGTCTGATCACAATATACGACAAAAAATAGCATTTCTCGACAACATAATACAATATACATATAGTATATATAGAAACAACTTTTTCATAGTTTTAGTGTAGTAGCTATTGTTTCGTTAAGAGCCATCATCTTCTTCAGGCCCATGAAGAAGCTATCCCGTTGAAAAACGTCGGCTAACCCTCTGACGCTTTCATGATGTTAATTTTAAGTTATTCATACCGGCTTTGGTGATATTCGCGGTTTACTGGTTTCAACTATATTCTTGAGGCTGCAGCATAACCTATCCTCCAGTGGAGAGCATTTTATTATCTTTGGAAACTAACCACAAAGAAAAGTACAATAAGGAAAGTGCCATTAATAAAAAAACTCATTCTCACCGAATCCAACCGAGTAACAGATTAGCCAGCAGATGCCGCAGACTGCAAATCCGAGACAGCCCATTTTTCATATCACATCTCACTGAGACCCGTTGAGGACGAAGAGTAGTATCCAAGAATGCAACACCCGCACGCGCGCTCAGGCGCGGACACACACACTCAACTGCGACTACGCAGAACACCGAGCCATCACTGATGGTCACGTAGAACAGCCTTGTCTCTGTAACTTGTAACCGACGGCTGACGGACAAACACAGTTTCGACGATGAAGACACTTCGCGTCACGTGTTTTCCCAACTAGTGTTAAAAAAGCATGCTCAACATTTTCGTGCGTTTGCTTACTTTCGTTTTCCTCTGTTTCACAAAGTTGAACTTTGGTCAGTTTTTCATGCGTGCTCGAACAGAGGAGCCTTTTTTTGTTCTATGGTGGGAAGACTTGGTGAGCGAACGAGTCTTGGCAATGGGGACACGCGTGGATAGAGTAAAAAGTCAACGACGTCAACTCGAGCCACGTTGCATTATAGACGACGAATTCGGCGACGGAGCGCGCGCTCCCGACGCTACGATGGCAAGAACTGAACTCCGCTTGCACGTGGGATCTCTTTGTAGCTCTCCCTTCCTTTTCTCCCTACGGCCCCCAAAAAAAGGGCAGCCAACCCTATAAGCGCGGGAGAGAGAAAGCGGAGGGAGGCGTAGCGCGTATGCGACGGCAGCGCCGCCACGGCAGCGGCGCTAGCGGCGCCTTCGACGGTGCCGTCCTCAGATGGTGGTCGGTGGCACTACGCCCGCTGCCGTTGACTGAGGGGAGAGCAGCCGGAAGTTTATGGGGGATCGATGGAAATCTCAACCGGGGATGCAGAAAAACTTAAAAAGGATCTCTGATACAAACGGAAAGAAGCCAAGAGAGGAGGAATTGGACCGGCTCAGGATGTAGTCCTATGAGGCGGTTGGCAAGTGTGCCACACGTCAACAGCAACAAAAGCAAAAACTGCGTAGGTACACATTATGATAATGGGAATGAGCAATGATATGATGTTTTCATATTTATATGCATTCTTAGAACCTCTTTGTGAACGAAAAATGGAGTGACAGATATCTATATATATATATATATATATATATATATATATATATATATATATATATATATATATATATATAGCAATTATAAAAAGAGAAGAGGCAAATCGATTGAAGTAATTTCTTTTTCCTAGACTGATTTTTTAATATGCAATGCTCATTCTCCTTTCACCTTATACCCCTAGGCAAGAGAAGGATTGCATTTATAAAGAGAAAGGTTTCCACTTGATCACTTTTGTATACTAAAATCAAATTTGTGCCCGTCATTTGAAAAATGTAATAGATTACAATTACAAATTACAGAGCCTCAAATCTAATGGATTGCCAAAACAAATTTCTTTCGCTGAAAACTAACGGATTACATTACCCGTTACGAAACAAATTACTTTCATGTTACTTTTGCTGTACACTTATCAAGAAAACAATATTGAGGTTTGGAAAAATTTTCTGCAACACTACTCTCCACTCCTTATATGTCGGCAATATGTTAGTCCTTGCAAAACTAAAATATTGTATTTAAGAGAAAGAATGTAAGTGCCCCCGTTCACCTGCAGCCTGACAAGGCAGCGAAAGCTGCAACCACACCCGCAATTTCGCTAGTTCACGGCGACAGGAAATAATCCGTGGAATTCTGCAGACAAAATTAGCGATGCGCATGCTCAGTAGTAGCGTCTACCTCCGCTGGAAGATTTGGAGGTAAAGAACGGATCTACGAAAGCTTTCTTTGAAACGGGCCTTTCAAGCGTGAGTTCAACGTCTCAAAGCTGCGAACTCGTGCCTGCAGCTTTGACGTCCTGTCAGGTTTTGCATGAATATGTAGTGTTTATTTTTTTATTTGTTTGAAATACTATCGGTCCTACACAGGACCAATATAGGAGTGGACTTGCAAAACACAGAAAAGTGCGCTCAAAATACACAGTTCATTAACACGTATGCAACACAAAAATGAAATGACTACTCTAGGTAGTTATTTCTAACTATCACCCAGCTAACTATATCTGATAGTTAGCGTGACCACGACCTTGACGCCGTTAAGAAAAACGCACAGGCCCGTTTCATCCTACAGAGACTTCGGCATAGTTGCCTTTAATACTGAAAAACGCACGTGCGCGAGCACTCGTTTTTGAGCTTTGGTCAAGCGGGAAATCCCACACTCGTATTGCTCCAGTTTTTGTATTACGTTCATATATTTAAAAGGTGACGAGTAAATAAAGTAATCTGTTGCCAACATTTGTAACGAAATAACATTACAAATCACTGCCGGAAAAAAAGGAACGTGGCAATTACAAAATTATTTGAAAAAGTAACAGATTACAAGTAATTCATGTAGATAATATATGCTCAGCTGCCTTCCGAAAACTTTGTTTCATTAGAAGAAAACTAAAGCTGGCACCAACATCCACTCGACTAACCGCCTATCAGACCCTAATAAGGCCAATGTTTGAGTACGCCACTGTAGTATGGGATCCTTATAAAAAAGTTGATTCTTCTAAAATCGAACGTATACAGAACCAGACTCTACGATTCGTGCACGGCAGGTACAAAAGGACGGATTCTATTACCGAGATGTTGTCATTGCCAAACATAGAACCTTTATGCGCCCGACGTAATTTAGCTAGCCTAACACTTTTGTACTGTATTGCGAACAGTCTAACTGGTATCGATCCTACCATATATTTGCTCCCTCCCTTCAAGCACACCAGTAGAATAAACAACTCACACCACATTCGACACTTTAGATTGCCATCCAACGTGTTCAAGTTTTCTTTCTTTTCCAGAACTGTAGATGAATAGAATCTTTTAACTGACGACATTGTTGCATGTACGACCGTAGAACAATGTGTTGATGACTGTTCTTCGCATTTCTAACGCGCTCGCATGGTATTTAAAAAAAATATTTTAGTAATGTTGTAGTTATGATTTTAAGAAACAACGAGTCACTAGTGTTCTTATCTTATTTTTTATGTGCTCTGTTGCGCTTATTGCAAGACGCTATCAGTGGTCTCATTGTTGTGTTATCTATACGCCGTTTGAACTTGTGTAACTTTTTTCTTTTTTGCGACCTCCAGTGTACCACACTTGTTGGTTTACTCTGTTTAGTCATGTTTTTTCTTTCTTATCGTCGCACCCTGCTTGGGCCTGGAATGGCCTGCAGTATGAATAAATAAATAAAAAAAGCTGTTACTTGTAATGGTCTATATCCCAAGTCTGGTTAAAATGGTGGTGACCAGTGACCAGATTATGATTCTAAAGCAGAATACATTTTACGAATGTGAAAGCGTCACAGCTACTTAAATTCTTGACCCCGGTTTTCTTCCTTCTGCTCTAAATTTTGTGTGTACATTGCAAATGAATCGTGTAGATGTGTAGCCTCTACATTCCGTTTCACTTGTAGCCTCTACATTCCGTTTCACTTGAAGTCCGGCCACAGTCGACGCTACGGTCCGATCCAGCCAATCAAACTGCGCCAAAAGTTCGTCGTCACGGCGCTCCTTTGGGTAACACGGAGTGTGCTTAATCAGCCGCATTTTATGAAAATGTAAAACTTCTTACTGTAACAAAAAACTTACACTGAAACGCGCTACGTTCACCAATAGGGGACCATCTAAGTCTAAAGAAAATAACAAAAAGGCTCCGGCAGGATTTTTGCCCTCTTGAGATTGAATGCCAATGGCTTTACCAAGTGAACTATATACATAGAAAAGTTGTTTGCGCTCGCATGAAAGAACAAACTATACTTAATAAAGCCATGAGACGATTTTCTACCTTCGCGAAATATTACTTCAGAATCACTCCCTAACGTTAATACAGGAATAAACTTGCCTCAACTCTTTGATGCACAGTATTGCTCAGGAGCAACAAGTCAGATATGATGTAATTTCTCCTACGCCATGTCTGCGTCAATAAATTTAGCGCCCTCTTTCGCAAAGGCGAGTATACCTGCGCTTAGCAGTGAAGGATTGGATAGTACCTTCAAAGCATACCAATTGTCCTTTAAAGCCAAAGCTGACAGGGGATGTGAGGTATGATGGCGTGCACCACTGACTTAAAAACACTTAGAAGAAAAACAGGCGCAGATATTGCAAATCCAGTAAAAAGTGTCTTTACTGTGTGAAATGCGAAGTGCAGCTGTGCCTTCTGCCACGTCTTAACCACTTTAACTCACTGGACGTAAAATAATTTCGCAAATGCCCAATGTTGCTCCCAATGAATATTTTCAAAAATTAATTACGAAAAAACATTTTTTAGACCATATATATGTTATTTTTTGTGTTGTAAAACCTCGTCAGGATTTCTAGGTATCCAGTATTTAAAGTAAAGTATTGGGCGTCAAAGGGTTAAATGTTCTTTCTAACCAATCACAGTCGGCAAGTAAATTCGAAAAAAAAGTGAATATCGTTCATCTAGTCAACTTGGAGTCAGAACAAGCGGCCACGTGGCCTTGGACCTAGATCTACGCCGCCAACGTGCTGGCTATGATTTTTTTTTTCAGTACGATTTTAGATTTAGTATACTTCCCCAAGCGGGATTTAGAGTACCTTATGTATTTCTTGCAATTTTTAACGAGATTCAATTCTACCGAGTCACAGTGCGCCTGGCGACCACACTTTAAAATTTCCTTACGCTGATTTTACAAGTCCAGTACTTACATTGCTTTCTGGAAATTTTAAATTGAACTTCCCACTTTGGAAGACCACTTTTCTTGTACTTCCTGTGCAATAATATTAATAATAATAATAATAATAATAATTTATTATTATTATTCAGAATCGCGCCACCGGTTCGCTGAATTTCAACGGATAGGCGCCTCTTAATAATTAAGAATTTAGCACTTCAACCAGCAGGAAGTATGTAAATCCAGGCCGCAACAAAGTGAACTTGGACCGTCTCTTCTTTGTTTTATACATTTGTCTATACAGGTGGGTTTCTGCTCGGCCCAGCTCCATCTATGCCTGACTGGAACACATCGGATGTGAAGCGGTCTGAAAAACTCCTAATGGAGCAGCTTGGCCCAACCAACTCCCTAAACAGAAATACGCCACACGATAAGATATAGGTCTGTTGCCAATACAGAGGCATCCTACTTGAAAACCTAAAGCCTCCATCAATCGTTTCATCGTTCGCGTGTTCCGAGTTTGCTAACACTCGGTCCAAGCGGTAATCGAGAATAACCTATCGAGTCATCTGATCAATTTTATCACTGCGCAGTTTCAAACTCTCCTCCGGCCGTTAATCTCGGAGAAGGACCGCTGAAAGTAGGGCTCCTAACAAGGAGAGAGGCGCTGCGGATACTTGGAGTATGCGGAGTTAGCGCCGACAGCCGCGCTCGGGTTGGCTGACCCCAAATTAGTTTGCTCGGCGCCGCGTTCAAGATGCCAGATTCAATTTCATCCCGGTTTTCTAAGCGCGAGGGGCAGCCATTTTTAAGTCGGGCTTGAGGGTCACTTCGTGGGAGGGTTTTGAAGACTCATGCACACTGGAGAGTTTGACTGGGAGGTGGGTACTGGCCTGGAGAAAAGACCGCAAGCTACTGATGTACCTGTGCTTCGGGTAAAACGTGGCAACCAATTCAAGAAGTAGCTTCACACGCAGTACACGGGTAGGGTAACTCGTAGTTGTATCTTAACGAACCGCAGTCAACCACAGTCGAACGCAAATCCTACGTTCCAAAAGCGTCTGCACTCTAGCATTTAGCGATTTGACTGCGAAGTCTGACATAACTGCCAGTTACACGGACATTCACCCTTCGTTTTCCGCCATCCAGGCTACTCATTAAACTGTTTTTAACGCTTTATCCGCTGTTCTGATGGCCCGCCGTTGTAAACGAACTCAAAAGCAGTCAAACGCCATTGAGCAAATGTTCTAAAAAATGACCTTAATTTTACATTTTGAATGTTTTAAATATTTCGACTGGTATCTTAAATGTATGTCATTGTCAATTAGAGATCACAGTTCAATATAAAAATGTATTACAAATAAAACTTAAGTCAATTAAGGTTTATTACTTATATTAAAGTAAAACAAACTGTCAATGTCAAAGTAAAATATAGTGAAATTTAACAAAGATTTAAGACGTAACCTAGGAAAGTCGTGAGCTGGGCTAGTTGGCAAGCATTAAAGATGGTTAAAATCAGCAAAAAAAGGGTAGGAAAATGTAGCAGTTTAGAGGAGACAGAACAGACTCTGAACTCAGACTCAATATTTCATACAGAAAAAAAAGGACAAAGAAGGCACGTGCTCATGGCGCAAAAACTCAGAGGCGAGAGGTGACGACTTTAGCTCATTGAAGTGTGTAAAAAAACAACGTTACTGCTTCTTCAGATAGAGCTACGATGGCTAGAAGGAGAGGTGTCAGAATCGGCGATCGAGAGAAGGAGCAGCCAGTCAGGATGCAGTGATGGCGCTACTGTCGACACTGAGATGCGTCGTCCACTCACGTCCGCTGCGATTCGGGTGCTTTCTATAGTCCGCAGAAAAAGGCGTACCGCGTACGATATGCGCTCCTTTAAATACTTGTGAAAGTTAAACTATGTTGATTTTAGACTTTTGGCTCACGTAACACAAGAATAGATCTGCCGAAGCTTTTCGTCGTCGTCGTCGTCGTCGTCGGGAAGGGCGGAGAGGGAGGCTTTCTCTTTCTTTCCCGCAGAAACGTAGCCCGTGGTGCATCCGGTAGCAGAACAGTGTGTTTGCCGTTTTGCCATCGCGGTAGTCTGGACGCATGGGGCAGTCTTTCCGGGAAAACCACCACAAATTAAACGAGCACTTGTTGCGACGCGAAGGAACCTTTCCGGGAGCGGAGTCTGCAATCGGCATCTCAGAGTCGATGAGCGCGACACCTATCGTCGTCATGATATACAAGCGCGCTGCCACACACGGAGAGCTACGCGATGCTAAGACCTCCCTCTTCTAGCCACCATAATAGAGCTACTAAAGGCTTGCTCACACTGCGCTTCCCCAAACCTCGTATAATAAACTCCTCGTAAATTTATCTGGAGAGTCGTTGCTTATTTCGACCGATGATAGTGGTATTAGCCAGAGTTGGATTGCAAGATCAAACTTGACAGTGCAGGGGTAGATGACCGCCCACCGTTGATCTAAGAGACGGGTTATGCTCTCGTAGCCTGTCATTAATACACCGTCAACTCTGTCCTACATACGCTCTACCACATGTTAAGGGGACGCTGTACACTACGCACGAGGTAGACGGCACAGAACGGGCAGTATGTTTCTTTTTACATTTCTTTCAGGAAACTTTGTCTAAATTGAAGTGCAACTTGGAACAATTTTGTGCCATTTTTGAGGTGCTGTAAAAAGAACTGAAACTTTGTTATATTGAGCACTTGTTTTAAGTTATACGATACTTTGTGCAAGTAAGGAACAGCTGCCAACGGTTTTTGTTTTCTGAACAATGCTCCTATTACCACTTCCTCCTCCTTTTACTTTTCTAATCAAAGATCGCACGACCTCATTTAACATCTCTCACGGAAACCCAGATGACAGGAGTCTCTCAATTTTGAGCCTTGAAGCTGTCTTTAATGCAATGTAAACATGACCGAACAAAAGAATACCCGCTGAGCAAAAGAATATCCGCCTTGCGAAGGCAGTTCCGAAAAAGGTTCGGTTAAAAGCGGTGCGATTATGACACTTGTTAAACCAGCTTTCTAAAAAAAAAAAAAAACGGAATAACTTTACTTTGAAGTTTTTTTCAGCGCAAAGATGCACAAGAATCGCCTGCCCGTTCCTTGCCATTATTACGGAGAAAGGTACCTTGTAGCTCCAAGTGCCTGCTTAACTACAAAAAAAAAAAACACTTTCGGATCTGCGACTCAAGGTCCATTTCTTGGTCCAAAATTCACAGGAAGTTGTGAAAGCTTTGAAGACAGAGCAGAATGACAGCCACAGCATCTTTAGTGTTAGTGTTCAATACATTTTTATTCACTCCCCATGACATTTTACTTCTATATGTAAAATCATGTACGATAAGACAACAATGAACCATCCTTCTGAAACTCAAGTGATGTCACTAGAGAGTACTTTCTAAAACTATTGCAATTTTATTTAAATTTTATGCTGATAGCATGGCATTACGAGGTTTTTCTTCAAAGATTTAGAGTTTGCTCAGGGCCGTCTGTTGCGCCTGTCTTCGGTGATATTTTTCTTGCCAGACCCGACCGCGCCATTGAACTCGCCCTTAGCCCTCCTGTGAGAAAAGGACAAAATGTTTTCAGATATGTCGATGACTTTCTGCTTCTGTTCGACAACCGCACGTGAACAGATGTAATGACGAGTGTTATGGACATTTTTATAAGTGTAGTTTTGGTCTAAGATTCACAGATGAAGACCCCATGGAAGGTGTCTTATAATTTCTAGACATATTATCCTCACTTTACACCAACTTTTATGCTTGTCCTTCTGCCTGTGTTTAAGATAGGGTATTTTACATTACTCGCGTGCGCACTCTAACATTGTAAGAATGATCCAAAACATGAAATAGCTCTGTCATGTTTTGGATCACCCTTGAAAAAGTCATGTTTACATTGCATTATTCACAACTTCAAGGCTGAGATTGTGAGATTCCGGTCATCCGTGTTTCCGTGGTAGGTGTTAAATGAGGTCGGGCGATCCTTGGTGAAAAAATTAAAATGAGGGGAAAGTAGTAAGCGCATCGTTGAGACGAAAACGGGCGGTAAGTGTTTATAACATGCGCAAAGTATCACATATTTAACAAAGTAACCCAACAATATGGAGTTCCAGTTGTTCTTTCAGCACCTCCGAAACTGGCACAAATTTTTTCGAAGTTGTACTTCAATTCAAGTTCTATTTGTTTGCTTCCAGCCCACTTCATAAAATAATGAATTGAAACGGCTCAATTTATTCCTCGTGATATAAAATATTTCCGGGAAGGAGTGCAAGATGTTTTCTATATTACCCGTCATTCACATAAGAGTTGAATCAAACAACTCTGATGTGGCTACGACTGATGTGAGTTTAAACAAAGCTATTACGATTAAACACAGCTTCTCGCGTTAGAAACACAACTTAAGGCCACCAGACCACCCATAATAAGCAGAACGCAGTCAGGTCAAGACCGGTTAGTGAAGCGTCGCTCACAGCCGTTGAGCTCCGTGATGTTAGATTCTCGGAACATTTTTATACGCAATAGCGAAATACACAAGGACGTGACCATAGCATATAATATGGCTTGCGTCACCGGAGAAAACACGTTAGGTATTTTAAAAGACGTGGCAGTGCGGCTGGTGCATTGAGAGCCGGTCCGACACAAATGGGAGAAGCGAGTTGATAGGTGCGAGAATATATGGCGGGAATGCATACTCTCCTGGCTTTGTCTTGCCTGATATACTTCCACGGATTGAATGACCTTAGACAACGGTGGGGAGGTGAGATAAAGCAAAGCAAAATAAATATTTACGAGAGATAGAATCAAACACCTGTACCTTTGCCTTTAGTTTAAAGATTGAAACCCCAACTTTCGGGAATGTATCAATAAACGAGCACAATGAAGCCTTTCCATCGCCTTTCGAGGGCGCTATCGCGTTATGGCTTCGTTGCGCCCGCGCTGCAAAAATCGAATTTCGGGCAAAAAAAAAAGAAAGCAAAAAGAAAAAATAGTTTTTTTTTAATTCGCAAGAATTTTATAATGTTTGGTGGGAACAGCGCAAAAAAGACGTAGGACGAGGTCGAAGAAACACACAGACAGGCCGCTGACTTACAACTGAAAGTTTATTGCTCTGCAAACAAAGTAATAAACACAGAAAGGCGGTAGGGGAGAGAACAATCATATCAAACCAGTAACATACGGCGTCACTCACGCCCACGCACCGTCACACGAACCTGCCAGACTTTCTTACAAAAACTACCTCGTCATTCGCAAGGGTAACAGAAGGAGCGCTCACACACGTGTCAGCTCCGATAGACGCCGTTATAAATGCTTCGTCTATCTCCCTCGCCGTCTTGTTTTTGTGACGTGACAAAATCCTTATATCATAAAATGACGGGGTGCAGCCCCACCTATCAGAATGGACCGCTAGGTTCCCTGAGGGCGAGGAACGCAAAGAAAGCGAATGCTCCCTTGCCCTTACGTTTACACAACGCCCCGTCTGAACAATATACACCCTGCCGCAGGACAGGGGGATCTGGTACACGACCCCGCTTGCACAAGCGACGTACGGGGTGCGATGTTTGACGTGGCACTGAACGGAAGGGCGTCCCTCTCTACTCACAGCAGCACAAAGGTGGGACAGCTTAGATGGCGTCGAGAAGACGTCAGGCACCTCAAACCTACCGGCAACGGGCTTAATTCGGTGGGACAAGGCTTGGATGTACGGGAGCCCGACAGGTCTAGTGGATGGCCTTTGTTTTTTCCTAGGACTAGTGTGCCCCCTTAACATCCTAACAAGTGACTCAATAATACCCACCACAACCGCCGAAGGGAAGCCCGCAGAGGCAAGCCTTTCAACCTGAGTCAGAAAACTCAACCCACACCTATGGTGACAGGATTTTAACCGAGACGCCCTGAGGCACGACCCAGCAATGGCCCTTTTCACTAATTTTGAGTGTGCCGAGTCATAGGGAAGTAATCCCTTCTTCGATCTGGGATCATTGTCCCAGCACACGTGTGACGTCCCAAGGTGGAGATTGATGTCCAAAAATTGCAAAGCCCTTCTGTCGGGACCTTGAGCTTAAAACTTAGGCCCTGGGAACATTAAATAAAAATGTCCACAATCTCTTTACCACTTGTGGGTTGAGTTTCCTGACTCAGGTTGAAAGGCTAGACTCTGCGGGCTTCCCTTCGGCGGTTGTGGTGGGTGTTGCTGAGTCCCTTGTTAGGATGTTTAGGGGGCACACGAGTCCTAGGAAAAAACAAAGGCCATCCACTAGACCTGTCGGGCTCCCGTACATCCAAGCCTTGTCCCACCGAATTAAGCGAGTTGCTGGTAGGTTTGAGGTGCCTGTCGTCTTCTCGGCGCCATCTAAGCTGCCCCACCTTTGTGCTGCTGTGAGTAGAGAGGGACGCCCTTCCGTTCAGTGCCACGTCAAACATCCCAACGTCTTTTTGCGCTGTTCCCTCCAAACAGTATGTACCACTAAATAGCCCAACTACATGCCTTGCTGAATTTTATAATTCCGTTCATCGCAGAGATGGTCGTTCGCGGTCAGTGGGTAAAACTGAACTGTAAAAATACAATGCGAGCAGTGTGTATTGCCTCTCGATCTAAGCTCTCAAGAAACAAAGGCCTACATAAATACAAATTTAGAAAGCAATATTCAGACTGAAAAAACTAACCTTTATAGACATTTTGTTAACTATTGTAATTTATAGAACAGTCATTCCACTTTTAGCTTGGTGTTACTAAAGTCGCTAATTTGGTGAACATCGAGACAAGAAGGTTAACGATCCTTACGTTTGTTCCCGGGTGAAGCCTCCAGGAAGACTCAAAGACCAAATAAAAAAGAGTATATGTGTTATTGCGTAGGGTGGTTTTCTTTTTGGTTTTTTTAAGAGTAACACTAAATTAACAAAAAAAGCGTGAAAGCTGCACTGATGCGGTTTGTGCAGGTGAGTGATACGGCCAGGGGGACATAGTATAGGGGACCAATCATAGCGATCAGAAGGGTCATGAAGTAAAATTTGTTCATTAACTTTGCATTTAGTGAAACATAGATAGGGTTTAATTAGAAACTTGCTTAGGGTCATCGAACACCACTAAATCAGTAATGACGCACTTTTGGCGCCGTTTCATTTTTTTACTCGAATCGTGACGTCAACTGTGTTCCCGTGATAGCTTCGAAAACAGCGCGCTCACTGGCGACGCACGTTTTGCGCCGTTTCACTGGCTACTCGGAGAGTGTCGCCGACGTGTTTTTGTACTTTTCGTGTCGCCGACCTGTTTTCGCACAATGACTTTGAAGGTCGACTGAGCGATAAGACTTATAAGGCTTTCGCCTTAAAAACAGAACAAAAAAACGTCACTTCGAAAATGGTACATTCAGTGACGCCCGCCGCACTAAGGAAGAGTATTCGAAACATTCGGAAGGTCCTTTGTTGAGCTCATCGCAGGGCATTAGAGAGCCTGTATTACAGAGAGAGTCTAACTGCTCGATCGGTGTGACGTCGTTTGTGGGCCGTGATCGCAATGCGAGCTGCTAGGAGGGGACGAAGGCGTTGGTTGTCTGCAAACGTCGCTGTCTTTACGACTGCTTTCCTCCTTGCCACCCGACAATGTAGCGCATGCGCACTGGCGATCAATCTCCGCAGGAGGCATCGGTCATTCAACTGCAAACGCTCCCCGTGGCTCGAGATGGACTCTCTGTACAATGTAGGCTCTCTACCGGGCGTCAGAGCCGTGTATAGAGAGAGTTTGGTCAATGGGAGGCGCGGGCAGAGCAAGGGCGCGCACCAGACGCAAAAAGAGGGCTTGACATGCTCTCTTGGCCAACCAAAAGCCTAAAAGAATCCCCTAGCGGTGGTAGCGAGAAACTGTCTTAATCAAAGGTATATGTTGGTCTATGGTTTCATTAAGCAGGTAAGAGTGAAGCATAGTAACCCTCTATGATTAAATAAGGGTGCACGTGATGTTTCGATCACGATCATGCAGAAAGATGTAAGAAACGAATGCGCCACTCGAACTCTGTTTTGCTCGGACAGAGTGTGACCGCTCGGACGGCAGATTCCCGGCCCTCGGCGCTTGGCGTACGGATATGTCGATCGATCTGCTAGTCGCACTCTTCTACCATGATTTTGGATGACCGTGCTTGAAGCATCACGTGCACCATATTGTCAGTCACCGAGAATTACTCCGACGCACTTATAAGGTTTGTTTCTCGCAACTACCACCAGGGTATTATTTCGGGCTTCTGGTTGGCCATGTTCGAATTTGTGAAGACGCCCTGGAACATGCCCAGCCCGCTTTTGGCCAGTGGCGCCTCCTCATTTGTCTCCCATACTTGTCAACGAATGGCCATACTCTCTATACAGTATATAAGATTCTGCCGGGCGTTCTCGACCACTGATCTCTGTTGTAGTAGGCTGGATCGCGGACCGCGGCCTCAGCAGCTGGGGCCGAGTGTCGTTACCGGCGGCCATTGATTCATACCAGGCAATGCATAGACTCTATGGGAAAAACGAGAAAAAGTGCCGTTTCCCCGTTTCTAAACTGTTGTCGGCACTGAAACTTTTTGGATGCTTTTCATAAGCCCGTGAAATAGCTTGCGTACAATTCATTAAAACTGACAGCCCTCACAGGTCTTATAAATAAATATTTTGTGTCGTCGATATTGACTCCGCTGTAGTGCAGCTGAATGAAGCGAGAGTTACCTAGAGTTACGGCGGAGTCGGTGGCGGTTTCGTTGAGTTGGGTTTAGCAGACGACAAGCTCAAAGGCTTTGCTACGCGGAATTCACTCTCTCCCGGAAAGTCGCTGTCGATATGGAACTTTTTTTGTTATTCATCAACTGTTGGGCTTTTCCGAGGACGGTCTCGTTGACGGCAAGTTCCTTTGTTTACTCCACTACGGGAGCAAGTTCGCTAGCTCAGCCGTAGGTGCTCTGGTACGTTTGATTTTTTTAAATCGGCATTCGTACATTTGACAATACCGATTCGATCTCCAAACACCCGACATAAGGATCGGAGCACACCTTGAAATACTCGCCTCCGAGCACAGCGTACATGCTTCAATATTCTTACTTCTGTGCGTTTCTCGCATAGACTTGCGTGTATTGCCTGGTGTCAAGCAATGGCCGCCGGGGGCGACACCGACGGGCTCCCGATCCGCGATCCAACCTACTACAATAGAGATCAGTGTTCTCGACGCTTCCGACGCCTTTCGGCAGCATTGCACGGGCGGCAAGCAGCATCTCTGAATGACGTCGTAGGTTGCCCGAAACCGGTTTTTGTATCTTTTATTTCCAAACGACGTAAGTTCGTCCACTCCTATTTTTACGCCGAGCTTTCGCCACCTATAGCCGCACCTCTGTATTAAATCGCAGCGCGATACTTCGAGAAACTAATTTTTGCGAACCATCTAAGTTGTGCTCAAAGTGTTAGTGCACGTGCTACATGTATAGGCGACAACGACTGCGTCTTCATCACTCGAACGTGATCACTAGTGGAGCCACGCAGCGCCGCCTGGCTTCCATCAGCGATGATGCCAGCACGTCATGCAGCGTATCCCATGAAAGGTCACACAAGGGGCGGAACACCAGGGGAGTAAAGACGGAAGCAGAATGCGCTAAATCGTAAGCGCTGACATTGGTGGTCCCGGAAGAAAAGCCTATCAAGAGCGTCAGAAGAGCGGAAAGAAAGTAGACTCAAGCTTAGGATCGGTCGTTTCGCCCTGAGGAGTTGGAGTTGCACGAGTGCCCGTCACCTTGATTCATTTCTACGCAATGGGTGATGCTGGAGGTTTTGTGTTGAATAAAGATAGTAAACGCTATAGTCCGTTGCAACTCAAGAAGGTAGGGCGAGGGTAAGGATGGCCTGGGAAAAGGAAGCAGACGGACCGCTAATGAGTTTGAGTTTGAGAAGGAGGTTTCTCTCTCATCTCCAGCGTTCCGTCTGCTTCCTCCTCCCCGCCCCGTCTTACCCTCTCCTAGCTTTTTGAGTTGCAAGGACTACAGATACAAACATCGTAAGTGGTGTTTTCTTGCTTCTATGCATATACCAAAGGATAGTCAGCAATCTGGTCCCATCGGGACTATCAATTGTTCGCTTGTACGCCCCCATTCCGAAGCTGCTGAAATGCGCGAGATATTTCCCCCTATACTTACAGGCCCATTGTTAAATTACCCAAGCATCGAGAAGCATTCAGGGAATGTTGTTACACGCGCTGCCCTCGCTTGCCTTTCCTGTATTAAACATTAAATATAAATCATAATAAAAAGGCGTTTGCGGAAGCACGTGCGAACTGCCACTGGTTTTCGATTCTTGCTTAAAAAATGCTACTGCCAACGCCAGCACGCGCAGCGCGTGTAACTACGTTCCCAGTATACTTCTTGATGCTCGGGTAATTTAGCAGTAGGTCCATTTAATTAACTCCATGCCCAATACGAACGCGTCTGCCGCTGTGCTGCGTCATCTCGTCCAGCTTCAGCGTGTTTGCCGCTTGGTTGTGGATCCACAAACGATGACGTCATGCGCAGGCCTTGTCTTCTATTGGGTTATATTTTTTTGACATTCTACGACGGACCGTTCGTGAATCGGCAAGAAACGAATGCCTCCTGGACTCGCTTTGCAGAATCCGATCGGCTTTAAATAGGTAAATTGCGTGACTCGGCAGATGGGAGCAACGAAAGCGGCTTGGTTGAGTTGCGAAACCGGCTTGGCCGGAGCTTCCCTACGCAATTTGATCGCGTGTGTGGTCAACTGTGGTCCTCTCTTTATTTCGTGTGTGAGGGAGGAATTTTCAAACACGGGAAGAACAGTAGGAATTGAAAAACGGTAACAAAAGGTAAGTAAAAATAAATAAATAAATAAAACAATGCGGGGCTTTGTGTTCGCTGATTGGTAGATGATAAATACTTCTAATCAGGGTACACGATTGCAGCAACAGAGTTTCTCCTCTCCAGTAACAATACTTTCTTGTCTTGCCAAATTTTATGTAAATTATTTCACATAATATGTCCAGAGAAAAAAGACGTTCCAGGAACATTGGATTGATATGTCGTGAAGTAACAAACACGATCTAAAAAAACGTGCGAATTTCACGGTGTGACAACCTGGCTACTATGTACTTTTTGTTGAGCGCGTTGGTAATAACGTTAAATACTAGAAAGAATAATACATAAAGGACGGATATAACAAAATTATTCTTTTTGGATAAATGAAATGTTAAAGTTGCTCGAAACGAGCAGCGTAAAAATAGAAAAGCGTTTCGACCCACCTTTATGGCTAACAACTGAAAGGTGCCACGACAAAAATATAAATCATTGGAGCTTGTTTTGTGTGTAAGCTTTATGTGCCATCGGTAGGCATGCAAATTGTTGAACGCGTTTATAATATCCCAAATGCCGGAAAAGAATATTTCCGCCATCGAGAGGCGTGCACTTTTACTTCTTTTGTCTTCGCAAAAGTGGCGAGTTCTGACCAGTTTGGCCGCAAGATTATCGTGAAAAGACAAAGCGCACAGGCGAGCTGGTGGTAAGCTAATCATGTCGTTTAACGCCTAATACTGTGGTGCAGAAAATTAAAAAACAAAATTTTTAGTCGAAAAAGCAGACACAGAACGGAACGTCTTAAACTCTGCTAACTGGTTTATTTCTCAAGCATCCTATGTATACCCAAACAGCGATACTTAACCACCGTTTACGCAGAAGATTATCGTCGCGTCAGCCGATGGTAGCAGGAGAGGTTTCTGGGGTATGCGCTTAGAACTTAAACACAGATTTATAACGGGCTTTCATTTCCTCTTACTTTAAATTTTTATCTTTCACATCTCAGGAACGTTCACAACTGACTGATTAAAGCATGACCTCTACAGAACAAGGGGTGCAGAATGGATCGAACGTAATTTAAAAATATTGCAAAAATATTCAATTTGGCATGCTAGGATAATGGCAGTTAGCATGAGCGTTAGGCTATGTGGTGTATTGTTTCTCCTACAAATTAAAGGAAACAGCTGCATAAATCAAAATCGAAAATTAATTTTAAAATTTCCAATTCCGTTGTTGAGGAGTCAAACCTTTTTCAAGTTAAAGTGAAAAAAAGAGCCACCTTCTAGTGGGTTATTAAAGAGGCAGTACGAGCGAAGTGAAAACACTTTTTTACATTTGTTGTTTTTTGTTGGCCAAACATCCTGAAGACCCAAAAGATCGTTGCTTTTTATCCATTGACTCACAAAAGATTGACCTAATTTTGCCTCTGATGTAAAAGCAAATTTTGTTTGTGTTTTATTGCGTAGGTTCTGATCAGACAAGTTTTTTCTTTGATATTTTTACAAAATGAATTTACTACCTAGATATTACAATAAATACCAAGATCGTTACATGCAAAGTTAATTTTTGCACTTTGTTTAAAGTAGGTTAAAAATACTTGGTCCACGTTGTGGTGTTTGTTTTCTCAAAGTGCGAGGCATTTGTTGAAGCAAGCACAAGAGCAAGCCTGCCGGCGGCAGCGAATATACTCTGTTTTCTCACAGTCCCAGCGGGGATCTGCAAATTGTCGATTAAATCCCAGATCTATAGTTTATAAACTAATGGCTACTGCTTGCTTCAAAGGCGATAATCGAAGACTCGGCATTACGATATCTGCTGGACAAAAGCCTCTGCCTCCACGGCCGGGATCAACTGCTCGTTTGGCTCGGTCTATGATCGACCGCCCGTGTTGCCCAAGCGAACTGGTCAATGACGTCACCATCGATTGCGATAATGGCCGCCATCTTACTAAATGGCCGCCAATTTACCAGCAATCGGTTTCAAGAGTAAACAGTGTTTCGAGTGAAATCGATCTGTGCTGTGTACTGTGGACCAGTGTCGCGGAGTTGCCATTCCGGTGTTAGAATAATTCCACAATTATTCCGCGATTTTGCGACCCCGGAATGGAATAGCAATGGAATGGCGGCAGCGCTGGGGGTAACAAAATATGAAGGGAATTAGGTGCCTTTTGCCCGGAATAAAGTAGAAATGAAAAGAGACACAGTTTTTTACGAGCTGTGCCGATTTTAATCTAGGACCAACGGCCTGATGGCGCAATTCGCTAGCGCATGATAATTGGCTCTTCAAACAGCATCACTGCACGGAGGTGACTAACGGCTTGATTGTCTCACTGGCTCGTGAAGCAACCAAAACTGAATAGTTGCGGACGGACAAAGTGTCGTTCCTGGCTCCGCGAGACGCAACAAAGCGGCCGTTTTGATCATACGCGATCAGCAGGTCGGTCTTAACCATTGTGGGGCTCTGTCCCACTGCACGCCCGTAAGAAAGACACGCAAGGCAGGACACAGCAAAAACACACCTTTACTAGGTTCCGGTCAGCCTTCGAGTTCCTGCTGTCCAGGCCCTCGTGAGCCACGCACGCGATCGTTCGAGCTCGCGCCCCGTGCCCTTGGCACGCTCTTGTCGGTCACCGCAGCGCTACTACACACCCCGCTTGTCGCTTGCCACACACTCCCCCCCCCCCCCTGCGCGTTAGGAAATGTTCTCAAAGTTGCTCGTCGTCATCAATGTTTATGGCGACCTCCGCAGCATCTGCTGGTGACGGGTCGGCGTGGCATGGGGGGCGGAGGAGAGCAGGACGGAGCCTCCTGACAACTGCGATGGCGCGCGCACCATATAGTCGAACCGAGCCCGAACCCAAAAACGAAGCAAAATTGTTATTTCTACATGAACTGGGACAGAACGGTAATTCAAATCAAACATTTGATTTTGAACCCGAACCGAAATGGAAGCTGTAATCTCAGGTGTTAATTACCGGTTCATTGGAAACGGTTCGGCGTGATAAAATGTGAGCCGCGCCTTCTTGCGTGTGGCGGCGCGAATTAAATACAAATAAGTGACGGTGGTGTGAGAGGGTCAGTTTTGACTAAAAACACAGCATCGATGACATGAAAACAACTCCATAATTATGAAAAAAAAAAACTTGTGTTGTGTATATGTTTACACAGCCTAGAACTTGGTCTGCCTCAACGGAGACGAGTCTTGAAGTTGTAGAAGAGAAGTTTAGCCAGTGCAGTACAAACGCTAGCCTGGGGTACTTAACGTGCATCCCGCAGTAGTGACACACGACCGCAAGCCGGCGCGATGCTCATCCAGATCGAAACGGGCAGAGGTGGGGATTGAACGCAGGATCCCTGGGTTCTGCAGCGCGAGCTATCGCTCCACGTGCTCCGATAATAAAAGAAAGATATATATTTCATATCCGCGTAGCAGCATGAATTGGCGTCGGCGAGTCAGTGTGGAGGTTTGCCCTTTAAAGGGCAACTCCGGCCAAAACTCAAAATGAAATAAATTAGTGGTATCACTGTAGTGGCATAAAATAAGACCCCAGCCATAATATTACGTTCGAGGGACGCCGCATTCTCAACTAATGCCGATAATAAAAATGCGACCCGCCGCGAGCCGCTGCTCCTTAGCGGGCGGCCAGCGGGTTGCCGATCGCTAAAGCAATATTGGGCCGTGACGTCAGTATCGTTCTTTTTTTCTCCGGTCCAGGCGTTGCGCGGAGTGCGCTTCTTTGAGCCGCTACCGCCGCTACTTCGGCTTGTGATTGGCGTGTTTAGCCGTTGCTTTTTTCTGTAGCCCGTGTAGCTTCGGTATAGCATTTTGCTTATTTGCTTGTGAGGACTCCAAGACTGGTTTTAGCGAGCAACTCGGTGCGCCCAAGACTGCCCAGGTGTTCCTCGAAAGATGCCAGTGCAACTTGTAGCAGTGTGGGCTGCTCAAACAACCCGCTGCGCAACACGGAGGAACTCTTTCACAAGTTTCGAATGGACCGGAAATTAGAGAAGGTGTGGGTGAACGCTGTTCGACGAGTGGACTTTGGACTTCGGCTTTTACGCGCCCGAGCAAAAAGAACGAAAAAAAAAAAAACAGACGCGTACAGACCAGCATACGTGTGTTCGGGCACCGCGGCCGGGCCGGAGAACCTCAAAGCTTCGTGTCTGGGACTGACCCGCAGCGCGAAACCGAGAGGGCCCCCAGTACTGTATGTCACTGGCAGCGCGGCGTAGAGCAACGCTCCTCTATCCGCGGAGCCCAGATGACAATTTAGGCCTAGCGACGAGAACGGAAGACCGCACACACGGCGACAGCCACCGAGTACGTCACCGAACAAGGTCACTGGTTTTCCAGTAGCTAGCTTTTGGGTATACAAGCGACGGGTACGGCATAGCGCACGCGCGGCAGCGGCCGCCGAGTACGACAGCATACGAGTTCACGGGTTTTTCAGTCGCTAGCTTTCGGGTATGCGCAATCACTCTTGCTACATATGCTGGGAAACTTCCACGTATACAGAATTAAAACAAAATCAGCTTACCTCCTATCTTTAGACGGCTAGCGCAACAGAGGTAGGTGCCGCTCGGCCTGCGTACTCGTCGAACGAGAACGATCCTGACGTCACGTTCACATAGCGGCTGATTTCCAGTGTTGCCGGGGCCTTGAGCGGCTAGTTTCGGTTTTGCTGACCGCGCCCCAAACAAAACTTTGAGGCGTCGATATCTTTAAGATTACGCACAATAACGAGAAAACAATTACACCTTGCAATTCAGGGACGCTGACTGCACTAAAAACAGTCATAATCCCAAAATCGAAAGCATGGACCGGAGTTGCCCTTTATTACCTTGTTTCACGTTACGATGGACCCGCAAGGGACGCTGCGAGCCACCGGAGCGAGTGCATAGCTCGGGGTGTGTCACGGAGGGGGGAAGCTGCCGCCGCTTCCCATGCAACCTCCTCAGAATTTACGGCTCTCCATGCTGGCCGCCATGAGAAAACTCGGTACCAGTGTTGCTGCATCTGTAGGTCATCTTTAAGTTAAAGCTGACGGAGAAAATCTGGCAACGGGGCAACGCCGATGTACGCTGGAAGCTAGAGCCGGTTTGCTTTCGTTGTTTTTGTATGGTCGGAGCAAGTCTGGCAACAACGCACGTTGTTTTGCTTCGACGGGAAGCCAGCAACAACGCACGTTGTTTCGCTTCGCCGGGAAGCCAGAAGCTCCGCTGTTTGCGAACACATGTAGCGAGGATGTGACCGGAGAAGTGCCCCTGTGATGTTCCCGGAAGACGGAAAGTGTCATTCGTAATCGTCGTGTGTGCTTTGGAAGCGAAGGGAGTCGCCGGATCCACGAGTGCGCGACCATAAGCCAAGGTTCAGGACAGCGCTGCGTTGACTGCGGCGATCTCGTTCTGTTTGGTGCAACACGGCGATGCGACAAAGAGCTGAAACGTTCGTGGTGTGTGCGGTGCTTGGAGGTAGAAAGCCACATTAACCCGGAGCGCAAATTGGTTGTTGTGGCGTTGAGTTTAACGGGTTCAGTTCCGTTGTCGTCAGCTGATCCAGTCCAGCTGGGGCGAGCGTCTTTAAAAGTAAATCTTCCTTCGTTCCGTTTCAAAACGTCGAAGATTCCCGACGCATACCGTGAGTAAAAGGGTGCGGGCGTTTTCAACAAAATTACGTCGTTTTAATTGAACAATGGACTCCGGATTGTTGTCCTAAATCTGCCGTTTTTATGCTTCGCGTTGTTGGACTGCGTTTCCGCAGCGACGTGTTTGCACAGCGACGCGCACCGCTCGAGTAGATGATTCGGTCCTGCAAACGACCGGTTATACATAATTTCAGGGAAACTTAAGTTATCACCGATATTTAAATTTTCCTGTAAATCTCGTGTGAGTTTGTTGCGCTCATCATGCGGTGTGAATAAATTTGGGCAAGATTTCCTACCTGCCCACAGACGCATGAACTGAGACCATTTTTTACGTAGTGAACATAGTGCTTTTTATTTGTTTTTGGAGGAGGCGTTGGTGCATTTAATATGGTACAATCACTTGAAAGTTCAGAAATAGGGGAGAGCGAGCAAGCTTTCCCAACTTCGTCTCTCTTCTCTCTGGCATTGCCCCTAGTTTCAAATTTCAGTACACATACCTACTAGCAGGTACAAACTGCTTTAAAGCAGGTAAAAGTCTGGGAAGTCGGGACGGTGCGGACTCCGTGTTTCGCGCTTTTCGCAAGGTGAGTGGGGAAGTGCTTTTGCGAGGCGTGCGGAATACGCAGACGATTTTGTTATACCCGTCGTTTGCGCGTCTCCTGTATTTCATTTATTTCGGCTCGGGAGAGACGGGGGTGCCGCAGATAGGCCGAAGGCCCATACCGGGTGGCCTGCAACTCAGTGGCGTCACAAGGGGGAGCGGGGGGGGGGGGGCGGTCCGCCCCGGGTGCAGCGCTCAGGGGGGGGGTCGCGGCGGGCCACGAGGGCGGGGGGAAGGGGGGGGGAGTCGCGGCGGGCTATGCGAGAGCGGGGGGGGGGGTGTTGCGGTGGGCTACTCGAAAGCGGGGGGGGGGGTTGGCGGCAGGCTACCGCCCCGGGTGCCGCTGACTCTCGTGACGCCACTGCTGCAACACCCAAACTAATATTTAAAAAAAAATTAAAAAAGGGTGGGGGGGGGGGGATAAGATGATCTACAAAGGCGCAATCACAAGCCAAGATTTGCGATAGCTATGCGTTTGCTCTGGTGGGCCGTGTGGTTGTATTTTACCCTGCTCTGGAACGTTTACCCTGGAACGTTCACGGTTTGTGCCGGGCTCACGGTCTCCGAAACCGAAACCAGATCAGCGAGATAACTGCCTTGTGTACTCCGAAATGACGGAAGCAATAAGTTGTCGAAAGCCCGTTTTTAAGGTTTCGAACCTAGTAAACAAAATTAATATAATTAAACTTAGTTGTTTGTTTGCAGGCGGACATATGTAACACAACAATACATTCTCTTTCCCAAACTAAAAGATAGTAACACTCAGTCCGCCGTGTATGGCAGCAACTTCTTCGTTGCTGGCAACGTAAGCGGTTTTCTAATGGCCGCCACCGCGGTGAGCCGCGTTCCCTTTCCCTCTTTCCCCCCTGGTGTCACGTGTCCTCCCGGTTGGGTGGAGCGACGCGGAGAGCGCCAGGTCACGAGACAAGTTAGGAGCTACAGGTTGGCTTGTGTAGCTTCTAGCGTCCATCCCGGTGCATCGTAAGGTGAAACGAAGTTTATTATGACTATGCCCAAAAGGTAAAGAGATATTCTTTGTGTGTATGTGTGTGTGTGGGTGTATTTTGGTTTTTCTCGCTGCTAAGCAATTCTTTTGTGTGTATGTGTGTGTGTGTGTGTGTACTGTGCTTTTTCTTGCTGCTACTGCTCTAAGCTCAAGGAAGAAGAAAGCCAACATAAACATCAAATAAAAACTAGAAAGTTGGCGGCTGTCGGCGCGTTTGTTCCGTGGTGGCGAAACCTGGAGGCGCCAAGAGGAGAAGCCCGAAGCCGCGACGAGCGCGACACTGCGGTGCCGGTCGCCGTGGGACGCCAGTCGCCCACGGTCCTGGACGCTGCTTGTTAAACATTTTTTTGTGTGTGCGTTTTCCGGAAACAGAAAGTCGACCGTTGTCTTTTTTGTCTTTTTTTGTTTTAGTCGTCTTTTGACAATCCTGCGCGGTCTTTCTCCTCTTCAACTCAGTCGTTCGAGCAAATCGTTCGTGCGCGCGGTAGGGGTAGTCCGCCGTTTCGATATGGATGAGCATCGCACCGGCGTGCGGTCGTGTATCAGACGGAGGCACTCACTTGATTGAATGACGTTTTAGCGAGCGCCCACGTTTCACCGAATGACACTTCGGCGAATAATCGGCCGCCGCGAGGCGGCGTTTAGGGGTAGGCCAGGTGGGTTTACATTTTTGTAATGAGCCGCCGCCGGACTATCGCCGCGAAGTGGCGTAAGCGCAGCGCGGGTGGGTGGATTAACATGCGCTCCGTTATTCGCTAAAACGTCGATTCACTCAAATGTCTCTGTTCGCTAAAACGTCATTCGCTCATGCGATATGGACACCGTGTATCAGTACCGCATGGTGCCTGTTTGACCCCAGGCTAGCAGTCACACAGCACTGACTAAATGATTTATCTAAAGTGGGTAACAATTTTGCCATACTCCGGCAGACTTAACTCCTGCTGTATAAACAACTAAACGACTAAAGGCCTGTTCACACTTGCAGCGGAGCGCTACAAGCATTGCTCTGTCCTCGCACAAAGCGTGTGCTGACGGGAGCGTTCACCAGCTTTGTATCGCACCGTCAAATCTGTTGCTCGTGGCAGACGATAAGTACCTGACGACACCTGAGCAGCGCTACATCAGAGCTTTCTTTGGGGGTAGTTTGCGAGTAGGTGCGTGCTACTGTCACGGTGTCACTGCGCGTTCTCGCTGATTGAAACCACATGTGAGTACTGTATTTCGCTACTATTTACAAGCGCTTGCATAACATTCCTTTCGTTTTTATAAAACAGTGTTTGCGTTAAAAATTCAAGTTCACAAATTGAAATTAAGCGAATGAGTTTTTCGCGGTTCTTGTTTCGCAGCACGCCTTCTGATTACCTTATTTTTTAAAATGCAGATCACGCTGTGTTGAACTCATCGTTTTCTTCTTAACGGTTAGGAGCTGTGGACTTTTTTAAGAACCTGTTCGAACTGGGTCGCGCTTGGTAGAACCGGCAACCGAACCGTTATTTCAAAAGCACCTCTGAACCAGAACCAATCCGAAAAAAAAAGAATGCAAAGCTACCGAAACCGAACCCGAACCAAACCGAAATAATGACGGTTTCGACTTTCTGCTTTTGCCCAGCCGATCTTGTTGTGTTTGAGTACTACATAAGCAAAAGAAATGCATGTTAAGAAAACGCAAGAGCCGTAAGCAGACGTTAAATGTTAACTTTAAGGCAGGTCGGATAATATGGTGCTACAGTCCCTCGAGCTGGCGCCTTATACCGATTGCACTTCGTGAGCGGTTTTCTGTTCTTGTTGCAATGCATGGAAATTTGGGGCTGTTATGCGCTGCGTCGCTTCTAACAGTGCACTAATGATGGGGTTGTGCGAGTGCTCGAAAAAAAAATATAATAAACATCACGAAAACGATAAGAAGTTCTTTTCCTTTACGTCTTCTTCACCCCTTCATTCTTTATTTTCTACGATCAACCCCTTTGTCTCTTAGGGTTGTCAAATCTCTGCAAATCACCTCTTTCTCGCCTTTTTTTTTTAAATAAAGCTTTTTGCCTCTGCTATTTTTTGTGCGGAGTTTTAAAAGAAAAGTTTGCCCACTCGGGCGCAGCTCCTTCTGCTTTCAATTATCGAAGCTAGCAATTTAATCGCGGCGAGCCACCGACAAGTTTGCGGCCAGTTTTCTCAATGTCTTCACCCAACTCGGGGCTGGATGGGACGGGGAAGGAAGGGACCCTCTTTTCTGACGCGGCAGGCCCAGATGAGTCGGCAGCAAGCTGTGGCTTCAAAACATGCGGCGAGGCGAACTCGGGAAGGGAAGCCCGAGCTCACCTGCTGGAACAGCGAGTTCTCCGGCACATTTCCTAATTAGGCAATTTCGGCGTCAACACCGCAATTAAGCTTTCTTTCAGCTAGCTTTACTGTACGCACGGTTGGGCGAAAATAGTGTACGTAGAAAAATCTGTGAAATGAATTTGGTTTTCAGGATAAAGGAAAAGGGGTGGTTGAATATCTGTTACACACAAACAACTAGCTGGAGATAAGATAACAGGTCTTGATAAGCGCGCTTGCATTATCTGTACAATTGCGGAAATGTGCGCCAAATGTTAGTGATCTCGAAGCAAAGTTGTTGAAACACAGATTGAGCTCTGCGGCGTGCACGACAGCGGGAACAAAATTGGATTCCAAGTTTCTTCTCACTTTCCGAGCAAGGTACCCATTATTGGGATCACGAAACTGTGATTGATTGTTAATTCAAAATACTGTGACGTGTGAGTCTGTTTAGGTTCCATTCATGCGTTGTTTGTTAAAAATCTGGTCAGGTTACGTTTAAGCTAAATATATTTATTTTTTAATTACTAGTGCTGATAGATAGAAACAAAAGCTGTTAGTAAAAAGTCGAACTTTCAAAATTCAGTGCAGCCCCCCCCCTCTCCAAATAAAAACAACAACAAAAAACACGTTAATATAGAAGTATTTTGCCGACTACAGTACCGAAACTTCTGGTACGCGAGAGGTAACTTGAACGAATTACGATGGTTCAAAGTTTAAATCGACACATTTATACCGCACACAGAAACATGACTGAATTAATTCAAAGATTATAAGATCTTATATTCAAGCATGATTTTTATTATAAAACTAAATGGAACGTAGTGACAAACGCTTTCCTGTAGTCAAAAATTCACAATCAGCTTGCTCCCTTATATCGGCGGGTGTACGAAGATCGTGATAGAGCTCCGTTAGTAGAATGGTACACATCGCAACACTGTTAGCACAAACACGACATCGCCGCATTTTCGCATTTTACTTGTAAATAGTATTAGCTAGCACGAAATTTTATCGCTTACATTTTAGTACTAAATGAGTTCATTCCATAGCAATAATAATTTGGATGGCATTCATTGGTTTCAAAGAGAAAAACTGAGAAAAACGGCGATCGCTTGTTTGCGCTAACAGTGTCACGCTCTGTACCAGAAAAACCCTTCCTAAACACGTGTTGAGACTCTATAAAACAAAGTATAAAAACGAAAAAAAAATAATCGTGAAAATCAGCCAAGCTTGAAAAAGGGTGCTGACAGGTGCTTATTTGTGAGTGGTTAGAAAAATGGTATATATTCCGTAGGGATTGGCGTAGTGACGTCAATTTTTGTATGGTCATTTCGGAGAAGGAAGTTTACCCGCATTTTTTATGTTGCAACAGAAAGCAACGTGAGTTTTTCGAAGTGCGTAGCACAAACAAAACGTTTGTTTCTCTAAAAAAATATGAGCTTTCTTATATACTAATAATTTTTCTTCTTGCTGTAGATTTTTTTTGTTTGTTTTTGTCTTTTGCTATTTTTTGCTATATCCCTCCATGCTGTTTTGGGCGCTCCTAATTGCACAGGAGCTACGGCCGCAGGACCACGCGCGGGAGACGCGATTCGGGTTACGCAAGAGAGCTGAGTCTGAATCTGGGTGAGGCAGAAAACTTCTTGATTGCGACTCAAGCATCTGCCGAGCTTGCACGGGGATTCTCTGGGATGCTGCGCAAGCAGACGTTCCCCCGCTTTCTCGAAAAGGGGCTCGAAAGGCGCTAGTTATGCTTACATCCGGGCACAACATTGCTCATGTTTGCGCTACTATGATTGCTCGTATTTTGTCGTTTTAGCTAGATGAAGCAAAAAATCAAATAATGTTTACAACAATTAGACTATAATGGAATTCCTATGTAGAGCATATTCTTCGTCGGGATATTTTATAACGCGATGCGGTGAGCAATGAAAAGATTGCATAAAATTGCGAAACGAGCTCAATCGTGCAAGCTTGAATATCCATGATTGACCTATTTTACGTATGCATTAATATATAATCTAGCAAATTTATTTCGTTTCAGCGGTTACCTGACAGATCGAACCACAAGAAATAAAGTGATCCACTTATATTTTGACATTTCTGTTCGAAAAAAGAAAATGACGCATGGTACTTGCGTACTTATATCGCTAGTGCGTGTAGCATCTCCATGTTTTAGTAGTGGTATTGAGCATCTGAAATGCAATTGATATAATATTTCAGAATATGGTGGATTAATAAACAAATGCTTACGTTCGCTTTAGATTCACAAATGTTCGGTCACTACACGCCAGGAGCCGCACATTAAAGGTTATGCAGATTGAATCACGTTGCTAAACCAAACTCACCCAACCAACATGTACACAATCCACCTCGTTTTTCCTAGAGGTGTTTATCTCTTCCTCTCTCTTCAGGAGTGCAGGCCATTTTTACTTAAATCTGAACCGCCCACGCCCTGTCACCGTCAAACAAACTTAACCGAGGCAAGGAGCGGAAACACACGGGGGTCCACAACCGGTGCCCATCAAACACACCACCGTAAGACAAACAGGGGAAGTTCTTTCGACAGGAGCACACTTGGGCGGTTGCCGCCCTCCCCTCCTCGCTCCTTGGTTTTTGGAAGATTCACCGGATTCATTTATGGACGTCGCCCAAAGGCATCTGGGGGCAAACGTTGGGACCGTACTAGGCGCGGGGGCTCCCCTAATGAAGGCACGGGCGACCGTTAAGGAGAGACCGGAGGCTTCGGAGGTCGACGAGAGGGAGGGCTTGCTAATCGTTATAGACTGCGGCAAACGCGGGATGCGGGACAGACGCCATCAACCAGGGACTTGAAAAGACGGCTCGCTCCAAGGATTACCGCGAGCTCGCTGGCAGGGGTTGCATGCTCGCTACTTTGGCAGGTAGGGAGGAAGACGGGGAGAGGGTTCTATATTGGGTTCTCTGTCTCGCAGCGGATGCTCGGACACGTTGAGTTTGCCTAGGGACGTTGACGCAGGCGTCCCGTCAGTAAAGGATGGAGGGGCAGAGTGGGATGGTTTTGGGGAGAAAAGTAATTATGTTGCGTGTTTGGTTATGCTGCGGAAAGTTAGTGAGCTCCAATGGGCATCGGATGTTTCCGTTGTAGATGAGAAATTTTGTGTACTTGAACGACTGCGAGCACGGAGTCTTTAACGTGCACCGAGCGGTAGTGATAGACGCCAGCACGTCGGTACGATGCTCAATCAGATCAAAACGAGGATCGGTGGCAGGAATGGAGATTGAAACTAGGATTCCTGGGCTCTGCTGCGCGAGCTTCCCCCCTTCCCCCACGTGCCAAGCGCATTGATAGACCGGCATTCCTACGTTATTTGTTCTACTATTTTTTCCTTTTAATTTAATTTGATTGCAATGGGTCTCATTGTGTTTTAACTGAAGTCAAGGAATTCTCCCGAACCGAAGAAAATAAACGCATCAATAACGGTGCTGTGAGCTGCCGTAATATTTCTGTACAACAAATTCAACCCAATGAGAAATAAAAAATCATTCGAGCGTACCATTTTCAAGTATTCTCTTGCACGTAGCGATGATTTTGAAACACGGAATGTTTCTAGAGACGGCGGGCTGTCCTTAGTTTTGAGATTAAAAAGAAGGTTTCTTTGTTGGCATACAACAATGACTCCCATAAAAAGGTGGGATGGGAGTTTATGCACATTGCCACTGACTCTTCCACGGCGTGAAACGGAAAAAAAAAACGCTTGGAATGTTCGGTTCGCTCACCCTCACCTTGACGGCACATGGCTATGAGGGCGAGGGACTACATCTCCCAAGCGAGCTGACGCCAAGGAACCATGCAACAAGAAATATCGCGAGGAAAAATGTCTCATATAGAAGTATACGCGAGTCAAAATTCAAATGAAATTTCACGAATGAACCGAAAAATGGCGGTTACTTTTCAAGAACTATTTAATGGTTTCAAATGAATTGTAGTGGTACTCGATTGCCTTTTGTTTAGAAAACATGCATACCACAAACGTGAACTACGAGGGAAAACACTGCATGAAAACGTATCGACGCAAGTAATAAACAATGTATTCAAGAAAAAAAAAGAAGTACGCGAATTTCCCATTAATGCGGATCGACTGGAGATGAAAACCTTCTTCCATTCACGGTCCAACGAATTGCGAACCGGGGCGCGACTCTCTTCGTCGAGCCAGGTGTCGCATGAATGGGGCCTCATCTATCTCTTCGGCGGGGTACCCAAATTAACGACGATTCTCCAGAATTGCCTTAAAGATACCGCCCCTCTCCCTTTCTGCTCTCCAGACCGGCTCCAGTTCCTTCCTATTCCAGTAATGAGATCCCCCTTTACATACGTGAACCCCTCGACATTTAGGCTGGGCCACTTTTGGCAGAAGCATTCGACTTGAATGGCATTCTTCCGAGGCTTCGGAAGGAAATCGGTGTGCGGGGACCTCTCATGGACTCGGAGAAGTTTACTTCTGGTGGGGATAGCGTAATCTTCCGTGTCACTGACGGAGACGATCCCTTTGAATGAGCGATTAGGGTGGTCACTAAAGGTGCGCTAGGTCAGCACGCGGAATATTTTCTGGGTTATTGAGTGTCCCTGCGCTATACCTGTCAAACTTCGAGGTATTTTAAAACTCGTAGAAAAGCATTGCCACAACAGGGAGTGTAGGTATTCGGTACTTGCAATATGGGTCACCGGAATGCAAATGAAAGTTCACTCTTCGGTATCTGATTGACATATCAGTCTATCAGTTTGAGGTTCCGGTGTGAAATGTTTTTGTAGTACTCAGTGGGCCAATATAAACCTTACACACCAAGGTAGGGGTACACAAAATATTTTAGTTGTGTAATATGAAAAAAAAAAAACGTAAGCGCTCTTATCGAACAGGAGCGTGCATCCCCGGCTAACAATCAATCCGAAGCAAATATTCGGGTTCACGTACGTGGCTAATGATTTTTTCTCGCATAGAGACGGCACGAAGTGGTGTGTGTACGAACTAACTTTGGGGGAATGCTACGCGCAAGCACGAGCTTTGCGCAAGCGCGCAAAACAGGCTCGGGTTCGTGCTCTCGGAGCAACATCATCTCGCCATGACTTATATTTTCGTAAGCTGTGAGTGTCTACGTGGCACGCAATCCGCCCAGAAACACCCGACCACTCATTGTGCTCTTGCAAGAAAAAAAAAGTCGGCTGGGGTTTAATTTTTTTTTTGTGAAAGCTAATGCATTGGTACAAAAATCAATACTCGTTTTCGGTTTTATGAAAATTCATAATGTATTGGGCTACAATGATTAGTAAAGACTTCAAAATGATTTCATGGTATTTCTAATACAGCAAAACGCCTAACGTTAAAAGCAAAATAAATGAAACACGGGCATACCGACGAAATTTACGAGACTACAGTGCCGTATTATTGTCGCGCTATGGCGTTTATGCTAGAAGGTTTCTTCGTTTTTTTTCCTTGTTCGTGTTTAGGAGACGGATAAAGAGGCTTCTTTTAGACGCCTGTCTCACTCAGGTCTGAAGCCATCTGACTCTCACCCGAAGCAGTGGCTTTGCTCTGGGTATCGCTTCGAGCCGTAAGAGGGGTCGAATCTAAGTTGCTTCAGCTATGGTCTTCTTCTAGTGGTGCAACTTTGAAGTACCCAAAAACGATGGCATAGGGTCGCGAAACAATAATAAAGTTTGCTCGCAATAAAATGCCGCCTTATCAAAGATAGAAGCTAAGGGCTCGAGTCAGGAGACACTCTTTCACTGTCTCGAAATAAAAGAAAATGAAACCCTTCGAAAAAGGATGGTCTAACGTCACCGACCTAAGATGGAGGCGAACACGTAAAAACCCTACACTCGAACGTTTTGCCTAGTGTTAGCTACGTAAATGTCACCAGGGTTTTCCTAAGTATTCCTCAAACTGTATAACTATTTTATGTAGTATTTTGCGGTACTTTTGGTGTATGTATGTGTGTGTGTTTATGTGCAGGGGCAGGGGCAGACCAGATTCGCATGGTACTTGCTACAAGCAATAAAATTGCATGCAATGTAATAAAAATATTACGAATAATACAACTTACTTGTAGTGAATTACTTGTAAAGTAATTTAGCGATAATTCGAATACCTTTATGAGGAGGTAATCGCGAAAGTAATCTGATTATGTTTGGAATTATTAAAATTATTCGTAACCGTTCCTCTTTTTCCCGCCCGTTTTTAGTCACAACCTTTGTTCCTACACGTTTTCTACCAAGGAATCACCGAACCAAGTCTCCAACAGGAGGCTGATTTACCAACATTGTTGGATCGAGAAGATAATTTGCTTATAGTTTGGTGGTCCCAATCGAATAATGAACGGTGCGAAAGACCCGTTCTCAAACCGGCCTAAACATACGTCGTTTTGACATTTTAATGTAATCGGAAAAGTTGCGGTTATCTTTTGAAATAGCGGCAAATTACTTTTCTTCTCGAGTAATCGAGTAATATAATTGAATGCTTTTTAAGCGAGAGTAATTGCAGTTTTAATCGATTACGTTTTTCTAGTAACATGTACAAGACTGGTGCAGACCCCATCCAGCCTCATTTTCGGTGGCTTTTTGCCTGTACCTCCTCCTCCATCTTGCAAATTAATGTCAAATAAAAAAAAATTGAATTTGTCGGGAAGTATACAAACGCATAAAACAAATTTCTTCTCTAGTGCCAAGATAAGTAGGATGAATAAAGTTCAATATGCCAAACTTTCTGGCCGTAACAAGATACACTAGATGAACGAAACTTCAGCAAAGTCAGATTATGTTTTTCTCAGAGCTCTGCGTGCCTCAAGAGCATTAATGTTTATCAATTATAATATTATCGATGCGCATAAAATTAAAAGAAAACAAATAAGGGGTACATGCGTTTAGTAAAACTTAGCCTTGTTGCGAAGGCATTTGCCTACTCTGATCGTCACGCACAGAAGCGGAAGATGGCCACTCAGCGAACAAATCGTGGCTTGCAAATGCTAAGCTTCACCCTTCTACGTGTGTTAAATAATTTATTTGTAAATAATATTGAATTTGAGAGTCTAACTTTTAAAGACCCCCATTTAATTTTTGTGCTAAATATATATTTATTCTTTTATTTTTTGCTCATCCGTGGCTTAGTGGTTTCGATAATTTTTAGTTTGTTTTACTTTGTAGAGAAACGATTTTCACTCGTTCCTTACAGTCGTTTATGTGTACATTAAATTCTGTGAATTTTCTCTATTCTTGCAGTCAGCTGACCGTTTTATGGTTCTGAGGAGTAGTCAAGCTGCACACTGAAACTTTCCCTCCCAACCTGATTAAACTTGACTGATCAAAACTGATTATTATTGAATTAATATTACTGTATCATACATTTCAGGCTCCCCGCTGAGGTTGACGAATGCGCGTTGCGTAAATACATTTCGTGCTTTTTTATTTTTTTTTTTTTCTGCGCATTGTCGGTTGTTGTGCAAGCTCACAAAGCACATAATGAATAACTTTGTTTGGGGAGAGAGAAGTCGCATTGTTAGCAAAGAAAATGCTGACTTTCGATAACTTCCGATTTGTCTTGTCCAACATTTGACGTAGCGAGAGAAACACGTATCGACCCGAAGAACTCAGCCCTTGCAACCGTTTCACGACGTTCGGCAAACATAATTCTAGTTGAAAAGACCTTCAATTCAAATGTTCAATTGCGCAGCAAACAACATTGTTGTTTGTTCAGCTATTATTGAGTGTACCTTCCACGCACTTTCCAGAACTCAACTCAACACTGCCGCATGCCGTTCTTCGCATCATTTTGGTATTACCTCGAGAAGGATGCGGTTCGGAATAGTTCTGCGTCTTGGAGCGAAATCGCTGACACGCGCACGTACAAAAGGAAGCAAGTCCACACACGTGTCCATACAGTCCAACAAAAACAAAAGCAAAGGGATTGAAAGGAGCAAATACGAGCATTAAAGATCCCCTCGGCCTCATATAGCTCTTGACCTCGTACCAAGAATCGGCATCGCGTTTCACCAACTCCATCTCTCGAACAAATTCAACCTCGAGCGCGGAGTTCAAGCTCAAGCGCTGTTCTCAACATCTAACCCTGGGACCGAACCTCTCGCTTTCGCCTGCCTCTGCTACACGCCATCTTGAACCGCGACTTCATCTACGCATCCCCACGTTCTATAGTTCTTTCACTTATCACTCAGCAGGTGTCGCCTTTTTTCTCGCGGAGATAATGGCGGTGCTCTACCTCTTTTTCATTTTTTTTTTCAACGAACCTTTTATAGTTTTTGTTGTTGCGACTCCGGCACTCGGGAAACTCTCTTCTTGGGCTTAGGTTAGATTTATGGGTCTGAACCAAGGTGCGAACGTTCTCCTCGCTTGCGAGAATTTCTTGGCCCTCATGCCCCGCTGAATTCGGTTCGCATGAGCGGAATCTGGGTATTGCTGACGAATTCATTTATAAGAACAGCCACTTGCGTCAGATATTGTCAACGTGGTAGAAGTGTCGTATTACGAGGAGAATGACATGCACCCATTTTGTTTTTATTTACACTAATTCAGGCCTATATTCGCAGTCAAGATGTCTTAGTACCCTATTAAATTTAATTGTGTGAAGGCATATGAAACACTTGGCAGCCGTCTGTTTTATGTTTTGAAATTTCACCGGTTGTTCATAAAACGAATTGTGCATATTAAATCAAGTGTTCCAGAAGGGTGGTTATCTAGCTGGACTTGACGACGAAGAAAGTTTTGGATGTTAGTACATCCAATATCGGGGAACTTGTAGAGTGTCACGCTGAATGACCCTACACAAACAGGGTATGAACAACCTTTCTGGGTTGCTTTTTTTTATTACGTTGCGTTTCCTTTTTCTTCCTTCCTCAGTCTTCCCTGCCGGCCTTTCACAACAAAATGAGTGTTGGAGAATCTTGGTCTTTTTCGATATAAACTAAGATATATATAATTTGTAATGCAAAACTAAAAGCCGTTAAATAGGTGCATACCGGGTAATGTATAATATATGTGCATTATCGGAAGAAAATTCATGTTATGTAAGCGTCTTCAACATTAAATAAAATCGCAGTTATAGTCGCTTTGATCATTTCATCTATACTATGCATTCTTTCGCAGTAATATTACTTTAAAAACACTTCTTATCAGAATTACTTCCGACATATTGTGAGAAGCCACATGTTCCCGCATTAGATTTTATAACAATCATCCTGGTGTATTTGTTGGAAGCAGTAGTCTTCTGTAAGCACGAAGGTACCTTTGCAAGACATGCGAAGTATAGAATACCTGTAAAACATAAAGCTTGCTGTTTAAACCCCGGTCGTGCAGACTTAACACCGGCGTGCTGTCTTCAAACAAAACTGTTATGGCCGAGCGCAACAAACAGGAAATGTTGTCCGTCAACAACAAAACATCGGCGTTCTGGCCGATGTTATGA
Organism: Ixodes ricinus; assembly: GCA_037355805.1. Taxonomy (NCBI): domain Eukaryota; kingdom Metazoa; phylum Arthropoda; class Arachnida; order Ixodida; family Ixodidae; genus Ixodes; species Ixodes ricinus. The sequence goes on from JAZHYW010026599.1 coordinate 97,879, forward strand.
TTGGAACACATCATTAGGGAACGTTGCAAACCGCGCAACGCTCTACATTTTTGGTATCTTTACAAATATATACTTCTGTAACCAGGTCGCTACCCTAAAGCATAAAACGACAGCTGAGAAGCTGTATTCGAATTGCCTACATAGCGGGTTTCTTGGGCATTTGTTTGCTCATTTGGGATATTTTTACGGCGAACGGCACAGCGAACTGTCTGCCGCCCTTGTCGAAATAAAGTTTTCTTGAGACTAACAAGATCCTCCAGAGGGATTGGGTCTTGATTTCGGGTTTGCCTTTTCACGTCGTTGTAAACATCAAGCTGTACTCTGGGCCTGTCAAGTTCAGTTCCCCAGCGGCGAACACGAGAGAAACTCTGCATTGCAAGGAACTCACTCCGGGCCAAGCGCTGAAACGTGGGCGGAAAGTTGGGCACGACTACACATGTCAGGGAGCACGCTCGAAAAAAGCGATGCTGCGATTCCTCTTTTCTTTTTTATCGAATGCACTTTCGCGAAGACAACGAGCAGTTTGAACTTACCCGAGTCTGAAACGAACGAGGGAGCGTGTTTACGAAGTTCATGTTGCTAGTTTCGTTTCTCCATCTGCCGAGACAGGTACACAAGTCCCTGAGGCCTAAGCAGGCACGTTGATATGTGTCGTGAAATCTGTATAGACTCCTTTCGAAATACGGCCCTCTGTTGGCAGCTGTAGAATCCCTGCACAATGGCGGACGAAAACCGCAACGTGACGGCACACTTTATGCGTTTGGATTGGATGATAAGGCAAAAACACACCCACAAAAAAAGGTGATGATCGCAGTGACTTTGCACTTTCGACCCTGTTTTATTGGTTCGTCGGCTCAGCGTTGGCCGCGCTCCGACGTTCGCTACCATATGGAATGACTTGCACGTTCCACGACATATGTTGTTCCGCCATTGTGCAGGGGTTCCGACCTTCTAATAATCGGCACGTGAATTTCTAAAGGGTTCTATATTCCAAGTATATTTATTCAATTCAATCGAGTTTGTATTTTATTTTATTCTATTTTCTACGGGTGCTCGCTACTGTTTGGCTCCTGCAAAGTTTGGAAGGAGGGAAACAGTTGCAAAGTGCATCGTCATTGCACGCGTCGTCTATGTGCGTTTGTTATCACACGCTGCACCAGTCATTCACGGACTTGGGAAATCACGGGACCATGGCACATTGCGTGGGATTAGTCTAGCCGTTAAACGCACATGGACAACGATTGAAATGACGATGCTCTTTTTCCGCTGCCTGATGGGCTCCACCGGATCATAGCAGTGGGCTGCGCTTGGATTTAGCGTGAAACAGATGTCGCCACCAGGGACGGTATTGCCCATCAAAAACGGCTTCATTTGATTTTGAATATGCGTAACCACAAGGCAACGCCTTTAGTTCAAACGATTTTACTGATTTCGCAGCTGCATGTGTTGAATCGGTTCTCCATTGTTGATATTTTCTCTCGCCAATTTTGAACATGGTAGTGACGTTTCACTTCTTTGAGACAAGTTGAAATTCATCCTCGTGACTCGTATTAATAGGTTCGTCTCCATCCGTCAAAAAAGAACCAAAAGGCGCAATTCATGGATCGATCGAAAGATAATTATCTTAAAGTGACGTGTGGCAAGAAAACGTAAGGCGAAATATAAAAATAACTTGGAGATAAACGTTCTCAACGAGAAGCTGGGGCTCTAAACTCGTGAAACACAAAGTTGGAGCAGAAAGCTCGCGGAGTGCGCCGATTGGACGTCGGCGACAAAAGTGCGAAGTCATCGTCATGATAGTGGAATCGGTGCGCTTCGTCAACTCCGGCACCAACGTTGTGTTTCACTAGAATAGAGTCCATGGTGTCTACGCTACGCACCGCACGAGACAAATTTTAAGGTCAAACTCTGATATTTTCTGAGAGAATCTCCCCAAAAGTTTTGGCGCTTTCTGTCTGACCCTAAGAGATTCGTGGACCAACTAAAAATCGACGGTAGTATAACTTTAATCTTAAAAACAATGCTAATGACTTCAATGCCAGTTTTCTAGAGCATTTACAAAGCCGAAATTTCTTACTATTCAAAATGTACATTTTATTGCTTCACCGGGTTGTGATCAATGCCTGTTGTGATACTAAGTCGTGATGGCATATTTTCACTTCTATTGAATATCAGCTATTCACAAATATTTACCGCGAGTCCTTTTGACGGTAAATCCCACTTTCTCAATTAAGAAAATCAAGCCTTCCAGTCCCATGAACCGCATCAAACATTTTTTTAACGCGTTCAGTGCAACCAGCATGGACATTTTAACACAAGTCTTTAAGCGTTTAGGCGTTCAATGGATAATATTTAACTGTTAACTATTTCCTGTTTCCTTGTAATAGATCGATATTAGCTGTTGCACGTGTTGTAGATTTCTTCTGTGTGGTTCTTTCTTCTCTGAGCATTATTACTTTGGCTACTCGCCGTTCATGAGCACGGAAAACAAACAAATGAAGTGCAGTTAGATGGAATGAAAGCCAAGAAATAATACGGTGCTGAAGGTATACAGAATGCTTTTTCTACGACTCTATTCTGAGATAGTTGTCGAGAACATTTACGTGCTTTTCATTGCCTCACCCAATCACAGTCATCTGCCAAATGATTGGCTAACGGCTAGGTTGTCTATGTATTTAAAACGAGCGAACAATTAGGCTCTGGGAATTACAAATCCTTATCCTTAAAAAGTACAGACTTTTTGAGCGCATAATTGCTAATCATGTTTCTGACTGCTTGGAGTGCAGTAACTTTTTTGACAAAAGTCAACACGTGTTCCGGAGAAATGTTTCTACAGCACAACCAATATATAGTTAACGATTTCACCGCAGTGATTGACAACCGCCAACATATTTATGCTATTTTTAGGCCTGTCAAAAGCGTTGGGTCGTGTGCTTCATGATTCGCTGATTGATAAACTCAAGGAGGCGGGACTTTCTGATAGGTTTATTCGTTGATAACAAGCATATCTGCTCAATTGAATGCAATTTGTTGAATGTAACGGGTCTAGGTCTCATAATCTACAGGTTTTGTCTGAAGTAGCGCAGGGCTCCATGCTTGCGCTTTTACCAGTTTTATTTTATATAAATAACATTGCCAAAGACATTGGGTAAAGTGTTACCATCAAAATTTTTGTTGATGACCATGTCATTTATTTTATAATCACGTACGCTTCCTGTCATACACTGATGAATGACGAATCTTGTGAACTGGCGGACTGGTGCGAACTGCAGAGTAGGAAAATTAACTTTTCCAAAACAGTCGCGTTGACTGTATCAACAAAACAAAACGAAAATCCCTTATCGTACACTTATCACATTGAGCATCAGTGCATTCAGACTGCTTCTTTTGTGAGGTATTTGGGTCTAACAGTAAAAGTTACCCTTAAGTGGGACGAGCTTATAAATCAGATGGGTCCTTGGATATTCAAGAAACTGTGCGTTTAACGAAGAAAACTAACGGGGTGTCCCTCGTATGCCAAGCTTCAAGCCTACCGCTTTCTAGTTTGACCAGTCCTTAAGTACGCCACACTCGTATGAGATTCGTATCTCATTGAAGACATTACGGAGGTGGAGTGTATCCAACGTCCTGCTGATCGGATAATCTCATCAGACTATCGATCTTCATCATCACTAACTAATATGCTAGAGCAGCTAGCTGGAACTGGAGCCGCTCCATCTATACCGACATATGGCCAAGGCTAAAATATCTTTATTTACTCGTTCACAAGAGATCTGGCTTATCAAGTTCAACGTATGTTTATTTCCTGCCCCTCACAGATCAGCAAGACTAAATCCACTCTAAAGTGATTCGAACAAACTTTGCCAGAACTATACTATTTCAAAAATCGTTATTTCCGAACACAATTGTACAGTGGAATTGCTTGGCGACATTATTGGTTGAAAGCATAGATGTGAATACATTTGAGCATTTCGTTTGGTCGCAGCTGGTGTAACCCCCTTTTGCATGGCAGCGCTGCTGCCTGCAGTATTTGAAATAGAAATAAATAGTCAAAAGAACGCATGGACTGCTTTCCCTATTCCGAAGACATTTTAAATTTGGCGCTGGACGGCCAAGTAACGAGCGGCTCGGCCCCACCGACTCGGTCGTCTAGTGCCGTTCGGGCGGACACATCCGATCCGGAAGTCCTTTTCCAGGACGCCAGAGCAGGAAATGTCTTTCGCTTCCGCTCCCGAGTCTGGATCCTTTTTTTTTTCCATAGCCGGCATGATTTTGTGTGCATGCGCCCTGTAGCGTTTCTTAGGGTTAAATCTGCTGTCACGGATGACTGCTGTATTTGGAAGGTGACCAGGCGATGAACTAGTTTTTTTGTAGCCATTTTGTTGAAACTGCTGAAAGTGGGTGTGAAAAAACTTGAAACAACCAGAAGTAGAAGAGACAGGAAAAGAAGTCAGTCAGAAGGCGTCTCAAACTCAGATAATACGTTTATTCAATAAACCTCTTATATACACTTTGAAACCAAAGTCGTCCCCAACCAACGCAAGGAGCAAAGAAACATTTTTCCCCTTTTCTTTTTATCCTTCCTACAAACTTTGCAGCCACCATTGTACAGACTTATGACACGCCATTACCTTGCGCGGTCGCTCTACATTCGAACAAAGCTCACTCTTCTTGGAAACCACAACCAGCTGAGAACGTTCTTACTGGGTGAGCCCACCGAACTGATAAGAGAACCTCAAAGCGAACAAAAGACATGTTCGCCTCCACGCTGATTTGTCACGTTCACAATGACACCTAACTTTCCACAAAATTCTTGTGCTGCAAAACTCGATAAGAAATGCAAGACGTTTGCCAATCTCTGTATTGCGAAACTAGAGCGCAGCTCTTGAGGAGGAAGAGGGGAGGTTTTGGAGGGGAGGGCATGCCCCTCCTCCTCCTCTTTACTCCACCTCCCCTCCTGGTCCTCCTTTCTGCCTCCTCCTTCTCCCCGCCTCCTTTCCTCCTCCTTTTCCATCCTCCTCCACCTCCCTTCACCTCCTCCTTCTCTCCTATACTTCTTCTCCTTCCTCCTTCTCCTCTCCTCCTCCTCTCCTCTTCCCGCTAAATTTAGCGGGTTAAGTTTTTCTGCTAATTTTAGCGGGGAAATTGACGTCACGTGACCTCAACACCACATCCAGTTTCCTAAATTTAGCCGTGCAAACGATGTCACATTACTTCGTGTCACGTCACCCATGAGCAAATTCAGTTTCTTAGCTAGATTTAGCAGGGAAAATTGACGTCATGTGGCCTCAACACCAATTTAATTTACCGCTAAATTTAGCGGGGCGGTTGCGCCGACGGTGACAGTGACGCGGACGGCGACGGCGACGCTGCGAAACGCGAAATAAAGCGCCAAAGAGCAGCGCTCTAAAAAAAAAGAATGCAAAACACGCGCATACACATAGGGCAAGTTATGGTTCTTTTAAGTTTTTTCATAACCAGTCTCAGGTGTTTTAACAATATTGTAAACATAACAACAGCTCGCCTGCGCCCTCACTGTGTTTTTGTTTTGTAGCGGTGTCGAAATATACGGTGCCTGGAGTGCGTCTCCGACTGGTGTGCTTACCGCGTCCAAATAAGCGGTCTCTCAATTTCCGCCATGTGACGTCATAGAAATGTCATGCTATCGCCGGTCGCGATCCTGGCGGTGTCCCAGCACCGGCGGTGGATGTGACGGACGCCTGTTCCGCTGCAGGTCGCTCTCCAGTGTGACAGTCCACGGAAGCTTCGTCAGCCAGAAGCTGAGACGACCGCGACGACGGCGACACTCCTGTTCGCTCGTGCTTTTTGCCAGCATTTTTATAACAAACCGCCAGGACTCCGACATCAGACAGCAGGGCATTCCGGCTTCTGTGACGTCATTTGCTGCCACTTCGGGACTACCTTCAATGTCTGGGAATAGGACGCTAAATACACCGGTCGGAGACGCGCTCCAGGCAACATAGTGAAACCCCAGGCTGACCGGATGAAGTGAACAATAAGGGACGCTAATTGTTACACGCTCAGGGAGAGCGAAAAGAAGAGAGGGTAAGATAGAGGCGAAGAGAGGCAACGAATGGCCAATTGAAAACAACCATTGCGATGCGAAAGAAAGGAAAACAGGCGTTGTGAGAACCGGGCGTCAAAAAGGTCCGAGGTTACCTGAGCGCTTCTTATGAGTTGTGAATGCGAAAGCATGGATGCCGTTCTTCCGCTTCCCTAGTTCGTCTGGGGCGTAGTGGCGTAAGCGGTCACATTTCAGTACTGCCGACGGTCGAGCGCGTGCTCTCGTGAGGCGCGCTGAGCTTGGCTGTACAACCTCCTACGAGTTGGCCCGAACGGGCTGCGAGGCCAGGCCGGCCAGGCTCATCACCTGGCCGCCGCGTGCGCTGCGCCGCCATGGAGAGGGCTTCTCTGGTGGCGACTTCTGGAACCACTCCGCACGAGAGCCAATGGGAGCCTCGTTCCTTGCTGACGCGCGGCAGCCAATGGGAGATAGTGGCCTCATTCGGTCCTTTTGGTGAGGTAAATTTAGCTGACGGTTTGCGTCACTGACTGCGCTGCTTCAAATCTGGGATGCGCCAGATCGCGGCTCCACTTCGCTCCTTCGGGACAGGGGAAGTTAGTTGCCGTTTGGCGCGGTTGATGACGCCGGCTCGCTTCTTGAGACAGTTAATGCTTTCGGTATAAAAACCGCTACACACCCAGTACCTAAGGACACCGATGAAGACGATCATGATTACCATTTAATTATACTCTAAGCAGTTACTACGACTCTTTAACTGTCCCGCCGAACGTAATTTTGAAGCGTTGTCTGTGCCGCTTGTTATCGAATGTTCATGCGATTGTTGTGCAAAAACATATCGTACCACAAGCGCAAACCATAGCCGTTTTCAATCTTGAAGATTTCGGTGTGGACGACCACCGTCCAGCTTGCGTGCACGTAATCCACAAACCACAGCACATGTGAATGCCCCCTTTGGACAAAAAAAACACATTGTTCCATTGGCCTTAACAATTGAGAGTTATACTCGTTACAGCGCATACGAGCCGCTCATAGAATTCGACTTATATTTTAAAAATAAAAATATCATCTGAACAACATGTTAAAGCGCAAACGACCTGGTGGTGCTTAAACATTTAACTGAAAAGCCCGAGACTGGGACGAGAAGGGACGGACAAACGCAAAGTCTCAAACACAGCTGAAATTTATTCGACAACGAAAGGGCTTCTATAGGCATCAAATCCTACCCAAAACAATAGAGACGAGAGAGAGAGAGAGAGAAATGAAGGGTCCCGTGCCAAAAGCAGTACAACAAAGCAACATTTACAATAGAACTGAGAAGCCGTGACCTCCTTTATACAATAAAAAAACAAAAGACAAAAATGTTCTAACACTGTTCGTTGAGATTTTGTGTTTTTCCGTCCCTTCTCGTCCCAGTCTCGGAGTTTTTAGTAAATTTTTAAAATATCATGTCGTTTAATACCTTCAACTGTGGTGCAGAAAAAAATTTAAAAAAAGTTTAGTCGAAGAAACAAACACCGAAGGGTGCTCAGGTGTTGAACGACATGATTAGCTACCACCAGTTAGCCTGCGCGCTTGAAAGTAGAGTGCACTGTGCAGTCGGCGAGGAGGTCGTTTGAATTGTGAAAGAGGTCTGGGACATTCCAAGCTCTGGGACATTTCAAGCTCTGTTTGAGCCTCGGTTGCTCTGTCCGTTTTTTTATTGTTCCTACGTCTCAGGGCTACTATGGATGCACTTACAGTTTTAATTCGGGTGTTAAACTACATTATTAGCTACCACCAGATCGCCTGCTCAGTTAAGGTCTTTTTTATGAAACATACTGTAAACGATCAAACTTTCGCGATGGCCTAATTTTTGAGAATTTTATGAATCGACAACAATTCGCGAAAAATAGGTCCCGCCAACGATTCCGGTCAAATGTAAATGCATTGAAATTCTAGTATATTGAGATCCCACCGTGTCGCGAAAATTAGAACCCAAGAATTATTCTAAAACTTCAAATTTTACCTTAATCGCGAAATATTGAGCCCGCGAAAAATAAGTCGTTTACAGTATCAATTATCTTTCCCATCTGCAATTCTGGACATCGAACGGAAACTTTGCGTCGTCGTCGGATTAAGCAGGTATTTTTTCCAATGTCCTCTTTGTTTGCATGTGGGTCTAATTTCTAATTATTTTTCTCGCACGATGCAAACGAAAGCACCCGAAAAGTGACTCGTGTTTCCGAGCAGCCAACGTTATAATATGCCGCTGACAACGAAACACAAACAGGACTCGATGAAATTTCACGCGATTCCGAGATGAAATGGTTCCTGCATTCACCCAGAATTTAGGTGCTTTAGGTAAATTTAGGTAAAGATTGTGGAAATTGTTTCTTGTGTATACATCAGGACATATTTTTAGATGTTTATCTAAGCCTACCATAATACAAGTCCTGCTGCACTAGCAAAGGCGTTCCTCAACAGAGGAGACAACGCTATTCACTTCACAAATATTTCCTCGATATATCTGACCGTTTCGTTGACCCTGACCTCGCCACAATAAAGCTCATGCCAAGGAAGGCCTTTTAATGTTATACACTCTTGACACTATTTATTTTCCTTAAATAAGGAAGTTTTCTACGTGGTGCGCAAGAACATCGACTGCTTTAAAATTGCAGAGGGGAAGCAACGCAAGGGAAAAATAAGTTTGCAAACTCCGATTTAATCCCGACCTCAACGAGGCCTAAATTGCGGCCATAGATCTACCGCAATTGCTTCAACCACCAACATTATCGCTGGTTGTTGTCGTAGCCCGATGCCTCGTCTTAGTGACGTGAAAGCAGACAACTCCTCGCAGAATGTCCCCTCTCGAGGGTAATGATGGCGATGCCGCCACGGCTGAAAAAGGAAGCTGTCGCCGCCGCTCACAAAACTAGTAGCTATCGCCATCCACTGCATCATTAATTTTTTATAAAACGAAAAGAGGAAAAACGAAATATGCAGGGAAATATTTGTTTTTTCGCTACGGGTGTCAACTGCACATTTTATGCGTAAAAAATTAATATAGTTTTTTTTTTGCTCTCTACCTTCAAGTTGGTGTCTATATTTACCAGTTCCCGTATTGGCGGTGATAATGTTGTGGTCTAGGCGGAGTTCTACTTATGCGATGGCATGCCTCAAAACTGTGCACCACGATTGACGACATTTGATTGCACGTTGGGGATCGCGAGTTAGCTGCCTATTTTGTGGACGACACAACTGCCAAACTATTGCTGCCAGACAAAGTCTCGTGTCTTCACATTTTACACGGGCCACCCTGTTTGACGGAATTATGCCGAAATAAATATGTCTTAACTCTCCTAGCGCTCCGCAAGTTCAAGACAGTTTGTTCAACCCGATGTTGACAAGCATAACAAGCAGCACCGAAACTAAGTAGATAGAAAGCACCAACATCGTGCTTCCTCGAAATCAAATCAACTTATCTTTACAGATAAGAGCCAGAAAGCTGCAAAGGGTGTTCAGTACATATTGGAAGTAACTCAGAGGAGGGCACTCATTTGCGCTCACCGGAACCAGCCAAGCAAGTAAGCGAAGCTCGTGACGACGTTGACGGATGACGCCGAAAAACCCCGATCGACGCGTTTGCGCAAGTGATTGGCCGGGAAAGAGAGATTACGCGCTGCGAATAGATGATCGGCTCATCGAGCTAACAAACCCATGTGGCAGCTTTCTAAAAGCGCTGAAAAGCTAATTCAGGCTTATCGCGCCCTTCATGTTTATTGAACAGGACTCAGTTGAGTAAAAACGGAGTCTTCAAAATTGTATTAATGCATAAAACGTTTTTTAACGATACCTACGAATCCCAAATATGTCTCGGCCCTTCCGCATACCTCAATGTTGAATTATGACGAGGAAATTTACGCCTCGTGATATAACGTCACATGGCCTATACTCAAACTCAGTTTCCCCGATAAATTCCCCCTCTCCACAAGAGGGGAAAAAACAAATTTACTGAGAAAATTGATGGAAATATAGGTTCTGTTTTACTGCCGAAGATACTGTTTAATGACATCCAATCAAATTAAAACCATTGATCGTTAAATACTGCATTCCATGCATTATAAAGGCATGGGCTCGGATAGCGTGGTGCTTTGAGATGCTTTATTTTAGAAAACTGTTTACTAAAGCCACACCTTGAAGTCGGGACATTCACAACGCTTCCTTAGCTTCTTGAGTTGAAACCTGTAAAATTATCGTGCATCTGGTGTTTTTTCTTTATACTTGGTGACGAAGCTTTGAGCTTGCGCTTACCGGAATGTGGTTTTCGATTACTGTGTTGTGATCATTATTTAGAGGCATAAAAATTCTGTAGGAAATTGGAGTACGTTCTTACATTATGGGTAGAAACTAAGGAAGAAGAGGAGGTAAGAGGGCGTGGGACGTCAGAGCTAGGTGTTCTGACGTCCCGCGCACCTTGTTTCTCTTCCTCAGTGTCCACCCATTTAATCGCGACTCGGGGTGGGACGATAAGGATCGACTGATTTAATCGATGAGAGCTTGGCGGAAGAAGGCCGGGACTGGCTGGTGAAGTCCACAGCTTATACCGGCATGAAAACATAATGGTAGCTCTGCGTGATCCTTTTTTAATTTTAATAAACGCTATATTGTCCCGCTGTGGCCTGACACGCTTCATTGGTAGCTTAGGTTTATTTATATTTCCGCGCTGGACCTGTACTACAAGAAACGCCATGATGAAGTTGTCAGATGCCTTCACTTTTACACCAAGAAATATGGATTGAACCGGAGTAGTAAGCTAAAGAATTACAAAATTGAAAAGGTAATATCGAATGATAGGGTAAAGATAAAATCGGACGTAAAGATTGAGACGAAACTGTCCTTGAATACAACACGCCCGACCTGATGATACATGACCGGAGAACGAAGAAAATCACACTGATTGATGTTTGCATCACCAACAAGAACATCCTGGCTAAGACCGAGTTGCGAAAATCTCAGATATACGACGTACTGAAAATGAGCTCAAGGTAATGTACCCCGGGTGCAAAGTAATTACAGTACCAGTGGTGATGACCTCAGGCTGAACTGGTGACAAGACATTTCAAGGGATATATGAAACAGCTCGAAGTCACCGACAGGCTGATGGCATACATGCAGTCGGTAGTCTTAAAGCGAAACCTGCGAGAGTATCCTGGAAGACTGCCAAAGAATACAAAGAGGCGACTGGCTGGAGGATGAGGTGGACGAAATGATGGCTCAGTTCGAGACGCAGCCCGCAGGGCAGAACACGGAGCTCAATTAATGCCTAGATGAGCTTCATCTGAAAGGAATTAATTTGACGCATTAAACAATTTATTTCCGCGCATGTGGCTAGTCAAGTCGGCAGCGCGCCTGTGGCCGAACGGTTATCGTGCTTGGCTCCCGCGCAAAGCACCGAGGTTGAATGCCTGGGAGCGGACGCACCTTTTGATTATTTCTGCAAATGTCGCGTTCTGGTATATTCGAGAATTCTGTTGCTTATTCGAGGTCCGAATCTTCTACGCGCCGAACCTTCGACGCCGATGGTTCCAGAAGCCCATGCGTGTACATAAGGCGTGGCGGTCATCTTTCGCAAGCGCGCGAACCAGGATCCTCTACGACGACGACGCCCGCGACGCCCGGTTATTCTTCCCACTTATTCCTCTTTTGTTTGTCGTGGCACAAGTGCGCTATTAAACTTAAGTTCTTTTAGTTCTTCGCCAGCCCCACCATTTGTCGCTCGTTACAATATGCTGTCAGACATAGCACCGATTGATTGGCAGTCTCTATTGCGAAACACGTTTTGTAATTGTATATCATGGCAGTCTTACGTGTTTTAAAGAGACACAATTAGAGAAGCAGCTATGCACGATTAATTAATTTGCGTTGTATTAATACCTTAACAAGTTACATTCTCGTATGAAGAGAATGATATCGACCAACTCAATGCTCCTTATTGTTAAAATAAAAGACATATTAAATATATAAAGTAGGTGGAAACAGGCAAAATAAAAGAATAACCTGGACGACCCAAAAGAAACCTGAGTTTTGAAACTTTCTTCCCTCGGGGAAAAAGATGTAATGAGGTCGCACTTTTGTATATCTCAGATACTCCGCTCAAGCCCGCCTATTGTTAACCTTAAAACGAAAAATAGAAGAACAAAAACACTCTAGTCGCCAAAACAGCGAGGAACAGTATATCATGTGTTTCAGAAATCTGTAAAAAAAAAAAAAAGCAGCAGAGTTTGAAGTTTTTTTTTGTTTTTTCTTAACTGTACTTAAAGCATTTACTTTGAAAGATCACACAATGTGAATGCAGATTATGAGGGATTATGAAAGCGCAGGCAATGTTGTTTCTTGTTTTTAGTTTTCCCTCTCGGAGGTCGTGAATCCCCTTAATTATGGAGGTGCCTCGGGCAGCGGCTCGACCTTTCGTGCCCTGCGGAAAGATGTTCGTGAGGTGAAAAGCTGACACCTGTTTTAGGCGGATCTGGATGTTATACAAAGTTCCTCATGCGTCCGGGTTTTAAGAACCTTACGCGCAGGCCCCGAGAAAAGAAAAAAAAAACGCTACTTTCGTTGATTTTATTTTTTCACTTTACGTTACCAAAAACGTAGCGTTTCATCGTAATTCCGTTCCACGGGACCATGATAAAACGCCACGTCCAGCTTAGAAATCTCGCCGAAATCTATGGTCGATTATATTAGCTGATATTAGTCTGCTTTCGATCTATGTCTTTCTACGCGCGGACGGCGCGGATACAGTGTCATTAATTTCTCTTGACTATTTCTGCGTCGTGATAGACAGCGCCAGGCATAGTACTCGGGAACATAAAAGAGCGGGCTGGTACTCAATGTTTTCACATACTGGTCTTTATCCTCAGTTAAGACAAGTCGGGACATAATACATCTGCACTTCAATGGACAAACTGGCCTCGGCAGGCGACGCGCAGGGCGGCTCGAAGGAGAGAAAAAGAATGAACATAGTAAGCTTGGCTTTAAGCGTCCCAAACACGAACATGATGGCAATTCTTGGGCTCTGACTTTAACGGAGTCATCTGCTTGCATGCATCTGCGTTTCACCAACACCAAAGGCGAGGCTAATAAAAAAATAACTTACGTGCAAACGAATGAGATTAAATGGCGGAGCCTGTCACCGGCAGGGCTGCTGTCGGCTTAATAACGTTAGGTTTCAAAGCTATCGAATACGCTGGTTTTGTGGCGGCCGAGAAAAAAAATGTTTCAGATATACAAAAGCGTAGTACTACTAGAAGCATGTAGATTTTAGGCAACAGCGCTGTGCAACGTACGAATTGAATACAAGCGCTATGCTAGCGCTCACTTTGGAAGCACGTCCAATTATTAGTTGGAATACAACCGTTCCGCAAGCTCATGCAGTGAACTTTACCAAGACATTATCTCAAACCCACGCTTTTCACTAACTTGTAATTTCTTCGTCACCATAAATACTGAAACAAATCGCGAAAAACAAAACGACGACAAACGCATTTTTTGTGCTATTGAAATGTAAAAGTGATAGTTTTCAAATAGAATAATGAATTATTTCCGCCATTAGCATAATAAAAGTTGAGCGGATGTTTAGGTCACTTGAATGTATTGAATTTGAGACTGTGTTTATCGAACAAACCGCCCCATAACACTACAGACACACACAACAAAAAAACGGTTTGCTGGTTTGTCGAGTACGCCTCGTTTGCGAATTCCCTCATAAACGATGCTATGAACAAGGCATACTTCACATGTCCCTAGTTGTCGGTTGATGCGTGAACAACTGGTTTACGTAAAAACATGATTTTTAACAGATCGCCAAAAGCAAATGGTGTCCTGTTGGTAAACAGCAATCGATGTTTGTCATAAAAGTGGGACATTACTAAACAATTATGTTTTTTGTATATTAATATACATAGGAAGATACGACGACCAGTCGAATAAATTGTCACATTAATTAGATAATCAAACTAAATGCGTTTATATCCCGATTAGTTAGAACTGTATTTTGTTATGTTTTCGTAAAGAGTACGGGTATGCAGAGAAGATCTCTGATAGTGGAACTACACAGATCGACACATGTAGTTAACACAAACAAGACATCGACTGTTTCGTTTTTAAATTTTGGTGATACGAGTTAGTATCCAGCATCAAATATCATCGTCTAAAAAGAGGCCACACATAAGCCTATTGCATTTTACTAAAAACAAGTCTCTCAGCTGCGTAACAAATGCAGGGTTGAAACCTACAAACCCGCGTTCGCGCTAGCTGCGATCGCTCTGTGCGTCCTTTTGTGAATCCTCTATTTTTCACCAAGTGGATACGAGCATTAGAGATGATGCGGAGCTTAATTAACTGTGTACCTCAAGCCTTCCTCCCCAAGTCACAGCTTAAACCCTCGAGGGCGGAAGAAAGGCAGGGCGGGAAGTAATTGCTCCGTTCCGCATCGTGGGCTTTCCTTCCAAACTTTCGGTACGGGAGCGTAAGTATCCGGCCATGACTCGCACCAAAGCCGTCACCGGGCCGCGTGCCCTCATTCAGAAAGGGCAGGTCCGTCAACTTGAAGAGAGAGCTCGCCGATGTCCCGACTGCACAGTCGTCCGTTATGCGAGAGTTACCTGGAGCCGAAGCGGCAGCAGTGAGAATGCGTACCATATTGAAATGGGGATGAAGATCACTTTCAGTTAGTTGCTTACGGGACAAATTAAATTTTTGATGGGCAACTTTGAGTAAGTCCTAAACGATTCACTTACCCATAGTCAATCCTGTAACACTATGGGCTTAGAGGATTGCGTACGGTGCTAAAAAGGCACAGACTCGAAGACGATCTTCTGCAATGTGTTTAGTTCGCAGATTACTGGCGTGGAGAACTGCGCGCTGGCCCTTGTTGGCCCACAAAGATTGCCTTGACTCCAAGACTAGGCATTAATCTCGACACGCACTATCTAAGATGTGCTTTGATGGATAGGAGCGACCATTATTCTGGATCACGATGACATGGTACAATTAAATCGAAGGTTCGGAAACAATACAATCTAATGGTTCAACAGTCCGTTGAGACCGTAGAGCGTGTGTTTACAATTGAGAGAGCTAGAGAAAGGAAGAAAGATAGAAAAAAAACATAGAAAAAATGATAGACAGCTACACTCAAAGTGGTAAAAAATATGTGAAGAAAGGGGAAGTGAGAGGCAAATAAAGAAGCTCTACTTGACAAAGTACCCCTTTTCTCAACACTGAGAACCGTAATCGAGGATTGATTTGTCGACTTTTATCAACCGGCGAAGATCTAAGCGGAATTCATTCTCATAATTTTGGGTCAGGAAAGCACGACTGTGTAATCACACTTGCAGCAGGCGTGTCTTGTTTTGCAGCCTAATTAGCGCAATGGTCTCACGCTCTAAAGGAGTAGTTAGAGAACTAAAATTAGGGAATCACATCTGTTAGCAGACCGCAAGCAACCCCGCGAGTTGCAGACGGTTGGAGAAGAGTTCTCGCGAGCTCTAGAGTAGAGCAAACTCAAAAAAAGGTGAATCAGGGCTGGCTTAACAACAGACAGTCCTTTACGCCTTCGACTCGCGCAACAAAGGCATTCAAAATGAATCAGTAGCCAAGTGCGATAACGGATCGCAGATCGGAGCACATGGAGCGAGCTGCTACAGAACCTAGGAATCCAATGTTCAATCTCCACACTTGGTATTTTCATTCTAGACGAGCATTGTACCGACGTACGGTCATGTATTAATACCGCGTGATGTACGTTAAAGACCACAGTCGTACTGCAATAGCAATATTTCTCATTTACAGCGTAAACCACTGTCGCCATACCTCAAGGCAGACAGACCTTACGCTAAGCACGGACTTCTAATTTTGTTTGGACAGGTTTGGAAGGCTTTCTTCCACACAGCGTTAGCTAAGACAATGTTGGGACATTCCATCTCAAACGTCCCAAATGTTGCGCTTGACTATTTTCAATTTTTAAAAGAAAATTTATTGTTCCTTACACCAAGGCCCTTAACGTTTTCCTGAGACATATCGCCGAAAAGTTTTGTTATGGCGTGAGCGTGGTTTTTGTTTTTAAAATTGGCGTAAACCTAGGCATCGATCAATAAGTGAGTAAAATAAGATATCCTTCGAAACGCTTCACAATTTGTGTTATAATATTTGAACGGCTTTCAGTTTGCAAAGTTGTGATGATTATGGAATTTTTATTGTCTTAACAATATTTAAAAGATTCAACATAATGCACAAAAATTAGCACTTTTCTAAATGTTTCTTTAATTATCGCTTTGCTACTGGCAATTATAGCTTTTTGTTTGGAAGCCCTGTAGATGAATTATAAATCAAAAAATGTTTTAAACCGCACAACGAAATACTTGACAGAAAACAAATTCGCCTGTTCCGAAAAATCCGTTTTGCTGCCTAACAGCTGTTCATTCTACCGTGAGGTGGTTCAAATAAAAACTCAAAACAACGACTTTAGAAGAAGAGTTTATTGCCTTTAATTTCTGAAAGTTTAATCAAAATGAATTATTTTTCAAAGCGAAAAGAAAAAATGAAATTGATCGAGTTCCCGCGTCGCAACCAGGACTGGTTTCGTAGCTCCTCTTCACCGCAGAGCACGCCATTTTCGACATTTTGGCCGGACGAAACACGGGATTGTGTGTCTTGAGCGGAGTTTCTACCGCAGGTAAACGCAGAAAAGTTGTGTTGTCGTATAGAATAGAGTTTTAGAGTAAGGGTTCTAGAAGCTTGAGGGCCCCAAAGAAATAGGGGCTCACCACTGCGCATGCGCCGAACCCAAACTCAGATTTGGGATTAAATTTAAAAAGATAGAAAGGCGCGTCTTTTTTTGCATTTTGTTAAACTTCAAAGAAAATATTTAACAAAAACAAAACTTGCGCGATCATCTCAACATAGCTAGCTAAAGTCCGTTCGAACTTTATAAAACAAATTGTGAAACGTTTCGAAGAAAATTTGATTTTTCCTCAATTATTAAGTCGATGCCTAGTTTTACGCCATGTTAATAACAAAAACCACGCTCAAACCATAAAAAAAAATTGTTTTTGCTGGCAAAACTTATTAAGGAAGCGGTTAAGAACTTTGAAGGGAAAAGCCATGAATTTTCTTTTAAAGGTCGAAAACGGTCGGACGCAACATCTCGGACGTTTGAGATGAAATGACCTTGTTTCTAGCAAGCCCACCCGGATCATCAGGAGTAGTACACAAACTGGGCTGTTCGGGTTGAATGTGAAGTCGAAACGATAAAAGTCCGTTGCAGGGAAGGCACACTTACAGCGTTAAAGGAGGGAGCTGCACCATGAAAGCTTTGAATGCAAGCGTATGGTTGGTCTCTTACAGACACGCGGGTTTGAATGTTGCCATGTAATATAATAACTATGCTGTCTGTCCTTGTGCCTAAGTGTTCTTATTCTTCCTTTGATTCATGTCTTCCATGTAATCGGTTGGTGCATTAGTAGTCGAGCCGTGTTGCACTGACTGTTACAACTTCTGGACGGTGTGCTTCTCTAGTAATAATACAGGTTGAACATCTGACTGAGATATGAGTGTGTAAGGAGAGCAAGTGAAATGCAGGCGAATTGCCACATAGTTGTTTTTAAGCTTGTTGGAATGCATGCGATGTGCAGTGCGTTTGTACAGAAAAACTTGTTTTCATTTCTTTAATCTTTTAATAAGGAAAGTATTAAGAATGATGAAAAATATTCAACGGGACAAGAAACGGAGCTAATCTTGATGCTGTCTCAGAGCAGAAGTTGCTGCTCTTCTAACTTTTATGATTTATTGCTATCCTACGCTGTTCCTATTTTCGTACTATGCAATAATAACACAATATAACTAAAATAGAAATTATATTCGTATTTGGTTAGCAACTTCTGTTGCGGTTTAAAGTAAGATGCTGTCTTTCAAGTAGAACACATTTTCATAGTGTAGAATAAACGTTTTGGCGATTGGCTTTTACTAACTCACGCTATAGCGCCTCGCACACTCTATGGCGACTACAAAAAAAAAGGCATGACGTTGACTTTTTGTTGTGTTTTATTAGCCAGAGTTCTTCATTAACCAGATTCATTTAACCAAAGTTCTCCTCGCAATCATTGCAGTGGTCAGACTTAGGCAAGCGGCGCTTCCAGTTTTATCGATCATCGGCGTTTCGATGGAATTGCTTCATGTGCACACATTCGGTATTTGCTCCGCCATCATAACTAGTGCCACGCCAGATAAATACGTTGCGTCCTCTCGCAAATCCATGGAGCAAACTCCCACATCTGCCGCGTATCACACGCGTCTTCTCATTTTGTCTTTATTGCTTAATTTTTTTGTTTTCTTAAGACCTTGATCGTTTCTATATAGGCGCCATGGTTTGAGCTTGATGCGTCGAATAAATGCAGCAGCTCGAATGAAACGTTTTTCTTATTCGCGCGGCATCCCTCTGATAATCGGGATAGAGGCTGTGCGCTGAAATGCGCATTGCACTGCGCATAACGTTTGCGCAAATAACGCTGTTTCAGCCCTGGGAAC
Organism: Ixodes ricinus; assembly: GCA_037355805.1. Classification (NCBI taxonomy): domain Eukaryota; kingdom Metazoa; phylum Arthropoda; class Arachnida; order Ixodida; family Ixodidae; genus Ixodes; species Ixodes ricinus. Next base: position 116,486 of record JAZHYW010026599.1, read on the forward strand.
GTATTGCCGCTTCGCTTCTTCTTCGGGAGCAGATCGAGTGAAAGAAAGAAGCAAACCGGTTATTCTGCAACAGATATGACAACGCAACCTTCTATTCTCGTCATGTAAATTTATTCGTCGAGAAAGAAATAAAAATTGAGAGAAAGAAAGAGCAAAAATAAGGATTGAGCGTGGTAAGAGACAAAACTACGAAAAAATAAAAAGTAAAACATGCGTCATAAACAAAAAAAAACAGCGACGCTTAATGATCATATAACACCTGAGATTGTGGTATAGAAAGATTAGGAAACTTCCGAGTCGACCGAAAAGAGTAGTAGAAGGTCGCATTCAGCTAACCAAAGTTTATTTCGCAATCATTGGAGTGTCTACACTTAGGCGGGCTGCGCTTCCAGTTGTATCGATCATCGCCGTTCTCGTACTACTGTTTCTTCTACGACTCTGAAAGGCTCTTTATTTTTTCCGCGCCAAAGTTTTAGGTGTTAGATTATGATTAATGATCACGAGCTTGCCTGTACACTAACAGTCTTTTTTGTCTTCTTTTTTGACAGTAGGATGGGAATTAGAACGTGCTAACATTAAGCGAACTAGAAGAAAAGAAAAGAAAAAATATAAAATTTGACGTGTGGAAATAATTGGACTACACTGTAGCTGCGATTTAGTCACTGTAAAGCGTTCCGTGTGCTTTTTTTTCGAAAATATTTCTGAAACGTCTTTACATCTAGTTCGAAATTGAAAAAAACAAATGTTCGGACATTTTTTTTCAATTTTAAGGAAAGGCGGTTTGATTGAACTATTAGGAATGTTGGATGTTACCTTTTTGACTACAAAATAATTCCGGAACGTTTTATGACGTAGTCGCAAGGTCGTGTTCGATACTAACAGTTTGGAATACAGCCGTTCGAAACGGAAGTTTTACGAGTTCGGGTTGTAAACTGCACATATAACGCTTTTGAAAGCACCGAACGATTGCACCTAGGAGGGGGTTTTGGAATACGTTTCTTTATTATTAAATGTTCAAATTTTTGAATTTGAAAAATAAAAATAAAAAGCCACAAAAATATAAATTAAATAGTAAACAATGTTGCCCATCGAATACTGGTGTTGTTATGTTACGTCAAACGCGCGTCTTTCAAGAACGTTCGCACCTCTGAAACACCGTAAATTCACTTTATGTCCTGGCGTGTAATGACCCCTGTCGTCTGGAGCAGGTCCTTTTACAAAACATGATGCCAAGTCGAGCTTTTGTATTGCTGGTTGAAAGGGTCCGTGAACATTGTCTCCACAGGGTACAATGCTGTATTTCTTCACTCTGGAAGCAGCGTTTGGCTTGCCGAAGGATTGGCCGACTCAAGGTACGGCGAGCTCAAAGTCCTCGGCAGATGCGAAAATCTGTCTCCGACTTTGTGACATGCAGCGGGTTCACTTTGGTATTAATTTAGAGGCCTACGTATTTATTTTTCTGCCCAGCGTGGTGTTTAATGAACAATGATAATATTTGTTCTCATGCGAAATTTTGGTAGACAAGTCAGGATTGCTAGGAAGCTTAAATTTAAGCACCTGCGTCAACAATTCTCGCAAAAGAAGAAAAAAAAGCCAAGCGTTTTTGTTAATCTTAAAATACGCGACTTTTGCTTGAAAGCGGAGTCTTAAAGGCAAACCGATTGGCACCAACTTTTTTATACTAGATTTTGCTTGTTCTTGCTTCCTGTAGAAGCTGTCTTTTTGAACGATGTCGGCTGCAGCCTGCCAACTTGAGGCTCCTGGTTTGATAAATAAAGGGTTGTGATGGCTATACCCTTTGTGACGGGCGGTAGCTTGTGCCCCTAGTCTGTGCTGACAAAGATACACCCACGAAAGTGGCACTAAATACCTACGCATACTGTCAGAAAATTATACAAAAATAAATTAAGCTTAGAATAAGTGCATGACACTGTTATGTCCAAGGAAGCCAGCCCAATGGCAGTTGGGAGCAGCGGACAAAAGACAAGGAAGTAAAGACGTTGTTCGACCAGTGCGTTTGTCGCCATGTTAGCGTTGCTCACCGTGTTCTGATAATAAACGGAATTATTAAGTGAACTCTGGCGACGAGGAAAGTCCGACCCCCGTGGATAACACCACAACGCAAGCAAGCGCAAGTATGTCAGCCCACACACCTGACTTCGCCGGACGCATGGAAGAGTTTGGCGGTTCGAACGGCACTTCGTGGACATCGTGGTACGGTCGTCTCCAGTTTCATTTTCAAGCGAACGATTTGACCGACCCAATCAAGCAACGGGCACACTTGCTTACGCTATGTGGAGCACACACCTACGACATTGTGCGTGCGCTGCTACAGCCAGCACGCCGGACCAGGTGAGCTACACCGACATTGTTAGTGCGTTAGAAGCGCACTTCGACCCTCGCCCGTCTGAGGTGTACAGTCGGACCATGTTTCAGCGGCGCAACCAGCTGGCAGGAGAATCAATTAACGACTACGTGGCAGCGCTCCGCAAGTTAGCCACGCACTGTAATTTTGGAACGCTGCCATCGGCGATCGCAACAACGATGCCACCTGCAACTGGAGCAAGGCATTTCGGAGCCTACACAACATTCTGACTGGGCCACGCCGTTGGTGTTGGTGAGAAAGAAGGATGGAAGCATTCGTCTCTGTGGTGACTATCGCAGCACCGTGAACGAGGCCACGAAAAAGGCGTCTTATCTTTTGCCAACAACGGAGGAAGTGTTGAGCAGTCTGCGGGAAGGAACTACATTCAGCACCCTCGACCTAGCGCAAGCCTACCAACAACTTCACGTGACTACAGCTACGGCTGAGCTGCTCACCGTAAACACAGTAAAAGGACTGTACAAGGTGAAGAGGCTTCCTTTCGAGTGTGGCAGCAGCTCCAGCAATATTTCAAAGGTTCATGGAGACCACCTTGAGTTGGCTAACCGGGGTCTGTGTGTACCTCGACGACATCATTGTCAGTGGTGCCACGGATACAAGAGCACAAGGAACGATTGTCAGCCATGCTACAGCGACTGGCAAAGGCAAACTTGCGTCTCAACAAGGCAAAGTGCCGCTTCAGTGTACCGGTAGTGCATTTTCTGGGCCACAAGATTGATGCTAAGGAAATACACACTAAAGACGAAAACGTACAAGCAAAGCTGGAAGCACCCACTCTGACTAGTAAGCAGACTCTGCAGTCATTTCTGGGCATGTTGACCTTCTATGGCCGTTTCTTTAGAACAGAGAGCCACAGTAGCATCCGTACTGTATGAGCTGCTACAGAAAAACACTCCATGGCCATGGGAAGAAAGACATTAGAGAGCTTTTGAAGAACGCAAGAAACTGATCCTGAAGAGGACAGTCCTGGCGCACCACGATGAGACAAAGCCACTACTTATCTCATGTGACGCCTCACGGTATGGTGTAGATGCGGTGCTAACCCAGCAGGACAGTCAAAGCAGGGAAGCACCGATAGCTTTCGCGTCCCGGACATTAAGTGCCGCTGAGCGCAACTACGTTCAACTTGATGGAGAAGGCCTTGCGAGCCAACCAGTTCGACAAGTATATTACGGGACGACCGGTAACCTTTGTGACCGACCACCAGCCACAACTGGGAATTCTCGGACCGCAGAAACCGGTTCTCCAGATACTTTCACCCCGCCTGACACGCTGGTGTCTAAAGCTTGCAGCCTACGACTACGACCTTAAATACCGAGCCGGCAAGTTGCATCAGAACGCTGACGCGCCATGTAGGTTGCCGTTGCCAGATCGCATCGAGTAACCTCACGCTCCTGGTGACATTCTCGTGTTCAAAGCCCTTCCAAGTCCGCCTCTTACAGCCGAGTTAGTGGCAAGATTAACGCTGGAAGATGCTATCCTTTCCCAACTTTACAGAGCGGTTCAAGAGGGCACGGTACAGCAACTGGAGGGACGACTCACGCTCGAACAGTTGGCAATTCATCGCAGATGCATCACCTGGGGCGCAAGAATCGTCATGCCGACAGTAGCCCGCAAGCAAGCAATGACACTGGTCCACGCAGGCCATGGAGGAGTCGTGGCCAGTGAACACATTTGCGCGCAGTTATTTATGGTGGCCAGGTTTGGATGACGACATTGAAACAACAGTTGGAGCATGCGAGCCATGCCAGCGCACGCAGGCGAATCCGGCAAAATTCCGATTACTTTGTGGACGAAACCATCGGCACCGTGGCATACGCTCCATGTAGATTTTGCTGGTTTCTTGGAGGGACGTACCTTTTTGGTAGTTGTGGATGCCTATACTGAGTGGGTAGAGGTGAGACAAGTAGCTCGTCCCACATCGGCATCGGTCTCTGATGTACTGCGCTCACTGTTTGCGACATTTCGGATGCCACACAAGTTGGTGTCAGACAGCGGAACAGCGTTCGTGTCTGTCGAAATAGAGTACTTTTACAAGGACAATAAAGTTAGGTACGTAACATCGGCTCCATACCATACCGCTACAAACGGGCAGGCAGAGCGATACGTTGGCGAGTTGAAGAGAGCGCTGGCCCGTGAACCGTTTGCATTGATGGACTTGAGACTTTCATGGTTCTTGTTCCATCAGCATAGTACGGTTCACCAAACAACAGGTGCTACTCCAGCTAAGGCCATGTTTGGTCGGGAGCTACCAACTCTCCTCGATCGCCTCGTACCGACAGCGGAGTCACCAATAGTAACAGAGAAGTCACCGCGAAACAGGCAACTGCAACCCGGAGAAGAAGTAATGGTTCGGCAGTTTTTAAAGAAGCCAAACTGGATTCCTGGCACCCTAGTTAGACCAATGGGTCGACGTTCGTGGCTTGTTAAGTATGCAACTGACATCACTCGCCGACTCTTGAATCAGATTCGCAAACGTCACCTTGAAGAAGATGGAAGTAATGGGGCATCAGCGACGCTCATTTGGGGCATGGGCCAGGACGATGAAGAACCAGACACTACGGCACCAGAGAGGCAGCTGACAGAACGGCTCCGCGCAGATCAAACCGGACGAGACGGCCGCCCTCCAGGTACTGCGTCTGAGAGGGCGGAGGTGTAATGTCCAAGGAAGCCAGCCCAGTGGCAATTGGGAGCAGCGGACAAAAGACGAGGAAGTAAAGACGTTGTTCGACCAGTGCGTTTGTCGCCATGTTGGCGATTCTCACCGTGTTTCGCTAATAAACGGAATTATTAAGTAAACACCAACAGTTATGGAAATGTTACGGAAAGGGTATCAAATATATTTCAAGGTAATATAATATCAAAGTGCGGAGATATGACAAAACTATAACAAACATATGAGGAAGCTATGGAAGCGCTAAAGGTATTAAGTGTCATAGTTATTAACTCTCACAATCTTGTGACTCTTAATACAGGTCACAGCGCAGGACGATAGGTAAATCTTCCCGATTAAGTTATAATGTAAAAAAAGAGTGGATAAAAAAAAGTCACATAACTCCCTGAAGAGTTCCGTTTCAATTTTGCAATAATTTGTCAAAAGGTTTGATGTCTTTAGTAATTTATTTTAAAGACGCTTCTATCAACCACTTCTCTGTGTACATATTTATCTTATATAGCATTCCTCTGCGCAGAGCCTCAATTGATACCCGAAATGTTTTCTCCCATGACGCACCGAACATTGAGTATGAAGATACCTCAAGGATTGCTTATTAGCTACTGATAGAAGTCAGACATGTACAAGTTACTCAAAAAATAATAAAATTATGTTACTGAGTACTGGCCTCGAAACTAATCTGAGTTAAGTAGAAATTACTGAAATAAAAAAAGTATTCAGTAAATTACTAACAACCTTAAAAAAGTACCGAATTGCTTTTGAATTTACTTTTATATTTTCTATGGTAATAAGAAAGTATATAGGCTTTGATCTGTTAGCGAAATTAAATATAAAGTAGCTTGTCTTTTTACATATATGCTTTAATAGCTTGTTCTACTTCTGCGTGCTTAATTGTTTAGCACTTTTTTGTTTTTTGCTCAACGATATGCTGTGGATGTATCATTTCTAAATAGAGGTTTAGCACTAAATGAGCTTGATTTTGTAGATTGTGTTTGCTTGTTTAGAGGGTTCCGTAAAGTAAATCTAACAAGTACTTGAAGTAAAGTACAAGGTAAATGATAGGTTATGTAATTTAAGTAAAGTATAAGTACACCTGTTGCAATGTACTTGAAGTAAAGTTCTATAAACTAAATGTACTTTCAATGTAAAGTACAAACACATTCTAACACAATCTTTCATGATGCATTTTCACCCACTATAAAGCTTTTTTTAACTGGTATGCATCGCTCCAGGGGTAATCAAAATGCATCCGATTTTTTTTTTTTCAGAAATGGCTGCAAATATTGTATGAAGTCTAGTCACCACAGAGTAGTTGTTTTAATCTCGCTGACGAACTATTTAACACAATCAACTTATAAGGCACTTATTTTTATCGAACTACAGCCGCCATTACTTCACTCAGCGAAATGACCAGATGACGTCTCGAAAGACGATAGCGCTTTTTCACAAGATGATACGCCATTTTTTGTTTTGAAATTTGGGGAATGTACTTTTAACTCGGGAGTTAAACTCTCCTCGGAAAGTACCAGAAAAAAATAATTCAGTAAAGTACAAGTACATGCTCAGAGACTGTAGTTCAAGTAAAGTGCACGTTTTCTAAACATACTTGAAGTAGTACTTTAAGTAGCATGTACTTAAAGTACTTTCCCACACTACTTATTTATTCATTTATTTATTTGTAAAAATGGCGGGGAAATACTAAGATTTCTCGAACGATCTTTGATTCTTGAAAAACCCGCATATTCTGAGTTTTATGATGAAAGGCAACGCAAAGATGTTACTTTTACGTTGCCCTTTAGCACGTAATTCTTCAAGTACAGCACAAACTACGGAAGCACCAGGTGAGCTTCAGAGCGGGTGCTGCATTTTGTTGCCTCCTCTGCGTAAGGAGTGCGTACGCCTCCTGTAGTGGGCGAGAGTTCCTACGTTGGGGAGAAGCAGGGACAAGCCTTTCCTTCAAATGCGTCAAGCGTCATTCAGCTTCAGGGACCTTCGGGGACAAAGGAACGCCAGCCTTCAGCGTTAATCCCGCAGTTACTCGGCCTCACTTGCGACATGTCTGTCCGCTTTCCGCGCCTCGTAGCAGGAAAATCTTTAGGAAGTTTCGGATCCTTTTTACCCCTCTCCCCCCCCCTTGCCTACGCCACATGCTCCCCCTTTTTGCAAATATCAGCTGATGTTCCAAGATCTCATATCTTTTTGTGCAGGAATGTTTGTTGATAAGCAATACTGCCACTAAGATTGGAAGGTAATTAGTAATTTGAGAAGTTACTAAAAAAAGTAATGAAAATAAACTACTGTGACAACCGAAATAAAAATTTAATTGAAAGCTACTAAAGTACTCAGGAACGTAGTTAAACCGCAGTAACTCGAGTAGAGTAGTTTGACCCCGTAGAAATCTATAAGAAGTACTCGATGAAGCCGATGTGTTCACTATTTCTAGACGCTAGCGACAATGATGCCGCCTGACAGAATTCCGGGGAACCTCTATGAGGGTCACTACTGCGTACCGGGGGAGGTGGAGGGGAGGAACCTGCATACTGAAGTTTTATGCCCAACGTTGCACTGTGAATCAACAACGTCCTCTGTTTATAATCTCGTTGGCGACCGTTTTAGAGCACAATAAATAAATACATTACAACAGTAAATGATGTAATCTAAGCCACCACCAGGACTTCTATGTAAAGTTCCCTACAATATTAAAGACCCACTGAGAGCGCGTAGTCGAGAGAGTGGCTGACTCTGGCGCTGCGCGCGCTGTGGTTGATTCTATTCTACCCTGAGGGGAGGACTGACTGGAAGCTCAGGTCAAGTGCAAAGCGCGGTGCGCTCACCAGTTTCTTGTTTCAGTTTCGCAGTGGAGGGTAGTTGGTCAGCGACATTCCAATACTATATCCTACTAACGCCACAATTTCTGTTTGAGA